>JAZGTJ010003908.1:0-33052 GCA_036877575.1 Botia almorhae
AACTCTTAAGAATTTTAAGTTTTTGTGAATTTTATATTGCCATTATTTTGCTATAACTCTTATGCAAGTCGACGCAATGCAACCAAACTAGTATGCATTTGGGTATGGGTAAACAAAGCTAAAGATTCCAAAAGAAATATTGTCCTGAATTCCTATAAATTTCCGTAATATGGCAGGTTGTCATGTGGTGACAGTAGTAGGCTAATGAATTACATCTCTAAAGCACAATGTCCAAACTTTTCTTTCTACTTATAAATTACTGTTGCAAGCAAGACAACCTGTCCTACAATAATCAGGATTAGATACCCAAATGATAATTGCAATTTCCAAGTATTTTGATAAAAAACATTTCGCATACAATTGACAATCTAAAGAAGCAAAAACCATCAAAATTGTGAATTTACCCTACCTTTAGCCAGTGGATATTTGCCTATTTTGAGACTGTGCATTGGTTAATAAGTGGGGACCTGGGTCCTGAATGTTGCAAATGGAATGGATTAATAGATATAGCTGTGATAAATTGTGATGTGTGAATAAGCACTAAAGTCAAGCTACGAGGATCCCCTTGTAAGAAAATGTAAGATGAGATGAAAGGCAGGGTAGGTGTTTTTTCCAGAAACATTTTTGTTATGCTGATTTAAGTCTCACATCATTTTAGCAATAACTAAGCAAAGTGGTCATTATATATACTGTCAATATAAATCTTCTGTGGATGGTGCAGGACCATAAACCATTTGGTTTAAATGCAATGATAGGATGTCCTGCTTGCCTGTCAAACTATGTATGTGTTCATGTGTTGGAGGAGGCGTGGCTTTAAAGAGTGCTCTGAAGGGAGGGTTGGATCTTACCCTTTAGAAGCTAGGTTGCTATCAATAGCCTCTTTAAAATTGCCTACCCTACTTTAAACACATGTTTAATTTTGTTGTAAATTAATCACATAATGCTACACTGCCCATGTTAATAGACCATAAAATAGTGTGACTATGGGTGTATAAACAATTATAACAAGCCATAAAGTCTTAGAAGGACTGATCTAGGAAGGAAATTTAAAATCCTCCCCATTAAGAGACACATCATTTCTACTGTTCAAAGAAACAAGAAACAACATGTGAAATGTAAAATTACATTTAAAGTGGTAATTTTGTTATGAAGGAACTGAAGCAGTAGAGGGCGCTGCAGCATATATGTATAAAGTAATTGTTTCACAGCTGGCTAGGAACACATGGTCATGCTAGCAACAATTTTCGAAGGGAATAAAGACAGGTGAAAGGGTGAAACAGGTGAAAGGACAGTAAAGTGTAATCCAGTTTGTATCAGTTAGAGTTTGTGTATTGGATGTTAATTAATTTTTGTGGTTTGTCTTATTGTTGTAGGCCTGAGGTTTGTAATTGCTTGACTCAGTATTTCATAATTACAGTAGAATCATATTGCTTACTGACATATTGCTTGTTACATATGTAATATCAATACTGTTTATTTTTCCTGTCAGAACCACACCTAAATCTACATCATTCATGTGAATTAAAGAAATGAAACTGAAAAATTGAATTCTAGCCAATGCTCCACACTGATGACAAAAAAGGAAACTTTAAAGTAAACTTAAAAGTTTTTTTTCTGCTAATGAACGATAAAACATTGACAGCTAATCAAAACCATTTGAATTTAAATAGCTTACACATTTACTGCAGTCCACAATCTTAGAATAAGCGTAGCTTTATCGGTCGTTGGTGTAGACCCTAATATAGTTATTAGCGTCGTGGGATATGTTTAGGTACCCCCACTTAGTAATCAATGATTTACCTCAGCGAAAGTCAGAACATTTTGACATTTGGATTTAAACTATGTACAGTACTGATGTATTGTGCTACTGTTCATAACATAGCCAACTGGATAGTAATTAATTGCTAAACTATATCCATAGAGACAGAAAATTTGTGTTAAGAAAACAAAGCAGCAGTCTATAATCTGATTTAAATTTTATTTATTTTTATTCTCTTTAAAAATAAATGCAATTAAAAATATGTTCAGTTTTGAGGTTCTTCTCTTTAACAGACTGGATTCCACTCATCTAACCTGAGGAAGAAAAAGGAAATGTGAAAAATGAATTTTTTTAGTCATTTATTGTATGGCCAAGAGCAGTGGTTCTCAAACTGAAGGCCACCACATGGCATCAGGGGGCACATTAAAATTCTAGAAGACATTTTTTTAAAATATAGAATTATCATAAATTCTGTGTAATCAAACAGATGAGAAAAAAGAATTTATGTTCCACTGTAAAATGTAATGTTTTTTGTTGTAATTAAAATGGTAAGTTTAAGATTATTTTGTGACATGATTTGTCTTCGGGGATGCACCCTACACACTGGGGCCTAATAGTGAAAATCACTGCTCTAACAAGAATCACTGAAAATGCAGTTTCCTACTCTGTCTGTTACACTACCTCCTAACTGATACTAGCGTTGGACTGAATGCTCTGCCTTTCTTCCCTCTAGCTATTTACATATTAAACCAGGCATGGTCTAGAATCTGCTCTAGTGTTGGTCGTTTAGTTGGATCAATGGCCAGGCATTGGCCAATCAGATCACAAAGTTCTGTACAAGTATCAGGAGAAAACTGGTTAGTCATATCCACGTCACACTAACGTTTAGTATGAAAATAGTATCTGAAATATGTGATTCATGAAAAGTAAATATTCATGATACAAATTGTTATGGCACATTAATGTCATAATTTGTTAATACTGTATAAGGTCACAGTCTCATTTGTTAACATTTAGAACTCTTAGTTTACTAAACTAGCTTGCTATTTATAATATTATGTGACTTCTGTTTTAAGATAAAAGGATTTGTTTTTGTTAATGCTTTTTGCTCACGTTTTGATAAAAAGCGGTTCACAAACTGAAGATCGTTAGATGGTTGCTCATCTGTAGAAAATAGCATAACTTCGTTGACCATAGCATACAGCACAACACCTAAAGACCAGACATTTGTTGGGATGGCATGGTATGTGGGCTTAGTGAACACCTCAGGCGGGCAGTATCCAGGTGCTCCTGTAAAAAGACATTGTGTTGAGTAAAAGGGTCACATGATCAATGAGTCAATGTCAAAGTGTACTTTATTGTTATTTTAGCCAAATAGCTAAGTGTACAGCAGAACAAGATTGCATTTCTCTGAGCTTAGTGTGCAAGGTAAGTACAGACACAAGACAACAACATAAGGCTGGTACAAGCAGGACAACAGCAGGTGGACGTAACACACAAAGCACAGACAAAACAAATATATCGGCATGTAAGACAATCCAAGCTAAATATATACAACAGCTGTACAAAAGCTATACAAAACTACACAAAATAAGTCACTACAAGCAGGTTTCCATACACTGCTGTGGTATAACAAAATACTTCAGCTTACCTATATATTTGCTGGAATCATAGGCAGCATCACTAAATAGATAACCACTCCCAAAGTCAATCAATTTCAGCGACAGACTCTTTCTGTCCAACAAGATGTTGTGCGTATGGATGTCATTATGAAAAATGCCATGCTCAATGCTGTGTTGCACAGCTTAAACTGCCTGGCGCAATAAACAACGTGCTGTTGATTCAGACAGCTTTCTTCGGAATTTGATCAAATCCGTCAAGGTCTCGCAAGGCTTTGGGTACTCCAAAACAAGTATAAATCTGTCAGGCTCCTCATACCATTCATACATTTCTATGATGAATGGGCTAATGGGAGCTTGTCTCAACATTAACATGAGTGCCACTTCTGTAAGAAGAGGTTTGGAATATCCAGACTGTGGATAAAGTGATCAACAGAACAAATGTTAGTTGGCAATGGGCAGCATTTTAGACAGAAGATTTGATACACATATGATTTGTGTAGTGTTTTATATATTTTTATATATATGTAAAAACTACATTTTTGACAACTTACAATAACAATATGTCGGTCATTCTTACATCGCCACATACATTTGATGGCAACCTGTAAAGACATAAAAATACACTCAGTTTCTTCTGGGTATATAATGTTTATGAATATAATGTTTATTGAAATCAGCCAAAAGTCCCTACCAGTTTGCCATCAGATTTACGTATTCCTTCATACACTTTGCCAAAGCCACCTGACCCCAGCACCCTATCCAGAGCAATATTATATTTACAGTGGACAGATCCTGAAAAACAGCAGGTTATAATAGTAAATTTCCTTTGCCAGCTAAACTGCTTCAAAAAGGAAATAATTAACATTGTTGCTGTTTTGTTAGACTGGGGAATGCATCATGGCGGACAAAATCAGAGGTGAAGGTTTTAATACAGGTTAATTAGTGTTTATATTTGGGTGGTGCAGCACAATTAAAAAAAAACTGGGATTAACTCTTGATTATTATCTTTGCTTAATTTAATCCTTGTTTGTGCTACACCCACAAAGTAAGAATTACAGCAGACTCACCTGCAGCTGGCTCAAAACATGACTCATCTGAGACAGGCGACGACTCAAGACCATCTAGATCAGTGCCAGCCTCTGGATCAGCAGGATCTGTGTCGGCCTTCAGCTCGGGAACTGGATCAGCAGCACTCTGTAGTGGAAGCACAAGATGTGCCACAGTGTTTCTTGGGTAGAAACGAAGCAATAGCTGCTTTATAGTTTTCCATTTTCCCTGGGCCTCAGGAACAGGTGGATTTAAGTTAGCCTTTATGTCAGGATTGGCTGGATCAATGTCAGACTTCAGCACAGGAAAGTCTGAATTAGTGCCGACCTTCAGCTCAGGAAGGGCTGGATTAGTTTTGACCTTTAGCTCAGGATCGTCCAGACAGACATTAGCCCTTGGCTCAGGATTTGCCAGATCGGCATTAAACTGTGGTGGAGGCACAAAAGGCGCCACTTTGTTCCTTCGGTGGCAGCGAATGAAAGGTCGCTTTACAGCCTTCCACGATCTCTTGAAGAAGGTGCAAATTGCTTGCTTCTCCTTTTTCAATTTTGTTGGATTTTCTAAAATTGAATTTAAAAAAATTTAAATTGAAAATGTATAATGACAGCAGTTCAAAAATAATCCACAGGAAACAATAATCGGGTATGTGGCACAGAGCGGTGTGACAACAAGAGCCATCAACAGTGATGTTACTTTACAGCAGTGAAGAAACATATTTTGGGTTAAAAATGCATTTGAAAACAGTGCAGGGCATTGTAAGTTTATCATTTATAATGTTAGAAAACTACTGTAATGGAGTATTTTGTTAAACAGAATCCAATTTCTGAACATATCTAATTTTTATTTGCAAAATTAATGTCACACATTCAACCTTCATTCCCGTCTTACCTGTTAGGATATTCTCCTCAGTCTTAACAGGAAAAATCTCCTGGCCACTATGTGTATTTACACTGACGCTGCGTTTGACATTTGATGCTCCGGCTTGCTCGTCGGTATCAAATGTCAGCAAGGCGTTACACCTGGAGTTCCTGTACCAATTACAGGTGCTCAGGTTCCCTTGTAAAACATCAAACCTGTCGACTTATCCACCACTCCCCTCGGGAAAGGACAGGGATGTAGACATGATGTCCAAATAAGAGTTGTCTACTGGTCACGCTGTGTAGACACTGTCTAAATAGACGTTAATCTAAATAAACGTCGGTCTGTTCACAGTGTATCTGTAGACAAATAGCTGTAGATTTACTAAAAGACTTGTATGGCTCGCTTACTCAGTAGAGTTTGCGTAACAACTCGTTAATCTGCTCACGTTCGCTCAGATTAATGAAGTGAAAACGCCTGATGAGTCTTTTTATTTAGACATATTGTCAGGTCAGAATGAGTCTCCGACAATTGTTGGATTTCACGGCTCTGCTTACGATCTGTTCTTCGTGTGTGCGGTAGAGCAGCTGTTTTGCCAGTGCGACTCCGTTTCAAGAATGACAATATTTAGCAAAAATTGAATTCACTTTTTGGTCCGTTAACTCATGAATAGATTTCTTCAGCTTCACGTGTCCTTTATTTGAATATATATACTGAACGATATATATTCATATATTGATTGTGTACATAAATTATTCTATTTAAGCAAATACACTGAGAGAACAGGTTTCTGTCTGTTTAAGAAAAGAAAGAGTTGTCATATCCAAGAGCAAAGACTCCTCCTGAGCAGAGAATATTTCCCCAGAATCATCTTCATAAACAATTTATTCCATCACTTATTATTAAAGATGACAACATCTCTGTCAGTTTACAAGACAAACTCTTGGTTACATTCATTTGAACAAACACCCTCTAATATAAAGAGTACATGCTGATGCTATAGTGAGGATCATAAGTGAGCACATGTAAGATGTTTAAGAAACTTGGTGCCTCATGGTTTCACCACTAAAGTTATCACAACTTACAATAATAACAAAATGTTACAAAATGTAAATTACATTTGTGTGTTCAGAGGAGTGATGGTTCAGAGAACAGTATTTCTGTTGCAGAGGCAGTAAAGTGCCTGTTTGTGGTGGCTCATAATAAGAACAGAATATTCTGTGCCTAGACTCGTGGTATTGATACCACACAAATGTGTAAATCAAACACTTCTGCTGGCCCTAAAATGCAGCCAATCACGTTACTTCTGAGCGCTTATCCCTGTATTGCATTTGTGTGTTTTGGATTGTTTATCGTTTCTCACCCGTTTGCTGCCTGCCCTTGATTATTGGATTACTCTGTCTCGTAAAAAACACAGATGTGGTATTAAGCCTTGCAGAATCTGCAAAATATTAATAATTATAAAACATAAAAATTACATTTAGTTTTGTATTTTGTACTGCCCTGAATAAGCTGTTCTACATAATAAATGTTCATATGGTCCACGAGACAAAATAATAACAGTCAGAAAACAGTCATAAGTTTAGATACCTTGCAGAATCTGCAAAATGTTAATCATTTAAAAAAATAAGATAAATCATTGGAACATTAAGTATTGTTTCCAGTCATACACTTTCCACATTACTACTACACACTTGTGTTATGTTCATCATACTATAATTATTAAAATGGTTAAAACAGACTTATTTACTGTGTTCTGGGTAAACAAAAGTATGCTGGTAAAATCCTTTACACATGGGCTGTCAGGCATTAAAATAAGTGGTTACCACAAGGGTTACATATAAGTGTTCATACACATGCCACATTAGTTTGTCTTATATGACTCTCTGCTGAATAAACATGAAACTGTTTTGGTTCAGTTCAGACTAAAAAGAAGTGGGCCTGATTTGGGCTGACATTCACTTTATAATCTGGTCCACTGCTGGGCCAAAAAAATTTGCTAATAGGGAACTGAAATTTTTGAAAATGGAATTTTCCTTACTTATTTATATATTTTCATATACAGATGCTGAAATAAATTTAAATTGATTTTAAAATAGTGACTTCTCTTCATCAAAGAGTGAATGGCGTGTTAAATATATATACACACACCAATAAGTGTTGCGTCATTGGGACACCTTGACTACAGGAAACATTATTAACAAAAGAAACATCATCTGCAAGCGTTAGACAAACCTTTTAGATTATGCCTTAATATGACAGCTTGAGTAGCTGCTTGGTTGAACTATTTTCAGAATAATTTCACATAGTTTAGCTTTCACATAGTTTAACTTCTACAAATGGTATAGGCAATACATCATTTTTTTGTTTATTGGGAAAAAATCCACTTCCGCTCAGCCATACCTCTGCCAAGTGAACTCGAACACTTGTGGATGGAGCCTCCATTCCCCATGCCTCAACAGGATATCTGCTCCCAGATTCGCATGCCCTGGGATATACATCGCTTTTATGGAGAGCAGCCTGGTTTCTGCCCAAAGAAGGATCTGCTGTGCCAGCCTGAACAGGGGCTGCAAACACAGTCCTCCTTGGTGAAGAAAATAAGAGACTGCTGTGGTGTTGTCTGTATGGACTAGGACGTGTTGGCCCTTGAGGTGTGGGAGGAAGTGCTTCAGTGCCAGAAACACAGCCCTAATTTCCAGGCAGTTTATGTGCCAGGAGAAATTAGGGTCCTCCCACTGACCATGAACTGGGCGGCCATCGAGACCCACACCCCATCTTGTAAGAGAGGCGTCCGTTATAAGAATCCTGTGACAGCATAACGACTAGAGTGGGTCTATGGTAAGAAACCAGGGTCTGAGCCATATAGAAAGGCTACAAAGCCCTCAGCACATAACCCTTACCACCCTTAGTGAATGGATTTTGGGATGAAACCCAAAAAGCACATGAAAATGGTCTCATGTGCAGCAAACCAAATAGAATTACATTGGCTGCCGCCGCCATGAGACCTAACAGCCTCTGTTTCTTGATGACTGTTAAATGTTGGCCTACCCGAACGCTGCCCACAGCAGCAACGATAGACTCCACACTTGCAGGAGACAATTGTGCCCATGTCATAGTGGAGTCATAGTTAAGTCATAGTGGAGCGACAAGCGATGCAGATCCAGAATAGGACGCAGCCCCGTGTCCTTTTTGGGAACTATAAAATACCGTCTGTAAAAGCCTAGATCTATCAAGTGAAGGGAAACTTGTTTTATAGTGCCTTTCACCAAGAGAGACTCTAGTTCCCGGGCCAGCAATAAACGCTGATCTCCTACCACCACAGTCTGTAAAATGCTGTAGAAATGAGGGGTGTGGGAGGCAAATTGAATTTCGTACCTTCTCTCTACTGTTCTTAACAGCCATGGGGACAAACTGGGCAGAAGCTTCCATGCTGCCAGGAAGTCAGAGAGAAGTACCAACTTGTCTATCTGTCCAGTCTCCTCAAACAGAGAACTGGCAAGAGAATTCTGGACAAATTCTACCCCCTGAAACACCTGAGGTGGTGAGGAAAATAAAAGCTCCAAGAGTGGTTTGGCACAGTAGGATGGTGTGCACAGGGACCCCCCTTAGGAAAGCTGGCCCCTAGTATGCTGCTGCTGGCATCAGGTGTTCTTCTCAGCCTTTGATAAAATTATGGTCCTCAGTCTCCTCTTTGACTGTGTCTCCTCTTTGATTGTGATGCCAGGATAGGCTGCCCAGTCCCTTTAGGTCTCTGAGGGGGTGTTTAAGCAGCCACGCTGGCTTTCTGCTGCTGCCTATAAGCAGCAAAGAACTTAGAAGAAGAAGCCGAGGTGAACAGACCACCTAACACTGCAGCGACCTGAGCATGACGGGGAGGAGCTCCTTAAACACGTCCAATTGCTTCTTAGCCTCCCGGTATCTGTCAACGATGGAACTCACTGCGTTGCCAAACAGACCTTGAGGAGCAACTGGGGCGTCCAAAAGGAAGGCTTTGTTCCTGACAAACAACCTCTACCAGCTCCTCAAATGCCGCAGAATGTGGAAGCTAGTGCTGCCAGCATGGGTTTATCTTCCAGCTCAGAAGAAACCATCAAGCTGGGCTCTGAAGCTGGCGTGTGCTCATCTAATTCGGCTTAGAGCATGAGAGGCCTCTCATGCTGTTCTTCTGCCAAATCGAGCTGCAAGCCCGAAGCGGAAGCAGGACCCACGAGGTTCAGCTGCCCGAGAGGTTCAGCTGCCCGATTCCAATCAGAATTGAAAAGAGCCAGATGAGAGCGACGCATACTCAGTGGAAGCAATTTACACTAAGGACAGTCAGCTCTCTCAACAGCTGAGGGAGCATGCTCCGCTCCAAGACAAAATACACACATATGATGCGTTGACACATACAACAGTGCGACCCCCATCCATATAGAATAACAGACATTTTCTATGTCAAAAGTGGGTACGCTGTAGAAATTAAAACTTGTGCTTTTTATGGCTTTACTGGCATATCTGAGAAAAAAGCTGTTAAAGGGATACTCCACCCCAAAATTGTGGTTCATAAAATGCTCGCCCTCAAGGCATCCTATGTGTACATGACTTTCTTTTTCAGCTTAACACAAAGTATTAAAAAATATCCTGGCTTGTCCCAGCGTTTTAATCGCATTCTGGGTAGTTTATCCAGATACATTTACATTCAAATGCACTGAAATGTTTACTCAAACATGCTCAAACAAGCTGCATGGATTACTTGTGATTACTTATGATGGATGGATGTACTTTTTGGAGCTTCAAAATTCAGGCAATATCCAATGTAATTAAATTCTGGGAAGAGACAGAATGTTATTTATTATAACTCTGATTGTGTTCGGCTGAAAAAGAAACTCATGTACTCCTAGGATGCCTTGACAATAATTCATTTATGGGCTATTTTTCAATTTCGAGTGGAGTATCGCTTTAACAATCACCTAGTAATATCTTGGCAGCCACGTACAAAACCATAGTCAAAGGTTTCGCATGGACAAAATAAAAAAAATCTAATAGTCCTTCTAATATAAATGAAATAATCTTGCTTTGTTTGTAGATTTGTGTAGGTAAAAAAATATATTTTACATATCAATTTTGTATGTCAATTTTATGTTTAGTTTGTTTTACCGGCTCATATATTGAGCACGTCCAGAATAGATGATACTTAGGACCCAGGGGGACGCAAGTGCACCAATATAAAGATAGCGCGAACGCTAGTGCATTGTAGTGCATCAGAAGCGCTGCACTGGCTTTAGGCGTTTCAGTAGTGTTACTGCAGTCGTAGGAGATTTTAGAAATGCAGTATAATCGACATCGTGTCCGCATGAAACGTTTTTGGTGGTGATCTTTATTATTACCATATTTAATGATAAATGACTTTTTGAAAAAATTGGACATTTGGAATTTTGTTTTCCTTTATTAAAATTTACATTTTAAAGGATTCAGAACATAAACATTTCCCGAGTCCATGAGATTATTCTGTTATCATCAAAATTCACTGACTGCTCGACCAGCTCACCTTGGAAGGTAAGTTACCAGTCAGATCACGAACTTGTACAGCAAATGAATGATTGCACCAAGATGACATCAGTACATCATAGTCCGTTTGAAGCCTGGAACCCGAAACCTTTCTCTGGGTCTGTTTGTGTAAACTCACCCTTCATTTCATTCTTGCACTGGTGAATTTTACGCATAGGCTCGAACGTAAAGCAACGGTCATTTGAAACATAGCCTTATTTATGGCAGTTGATTGGTTAATGTTTACGTCTGAGTAAAAGAGATGGTGGACGCGATCACTTATAAAATCTAAACTTTCCTTAGTATGGTTAGTTAAGGCGCATGTTTGAGATATTTACAAGCAATTTATTTACGTTTTATGTGTTTCAGTCAGATAAGGCTCAGATACAATGAACAGCTCTAAAAGGACTAAATTACGATAGGGTTGAAATGTTTGTGCTTGTTTTTCTAAAGAGCATTTTCCATTATCCATAATTAAGTGAAAATAAAGCACTTGGTTTTATTTAGTAATATGGAATACATTTTCTTCGTCACCATAGCAGTAAATTTTTAAACAAAGTAATTTGGTGAGTTATTAGAACTGCTTATTAGGTTCATTGTCCCCGTATTACTGGAAACTCGAAAAATCCTGAATGTTTATTGGATATGTAATCAGATATCTTCAGACCTCTGTTTTGACGCACATGATTCTAGATATAGCCACATAGCCATAGACGTGTAATATTGTAAACAAAATGGTCTACGTAAAAATATGGCCTTTATACTAGACTGAAATCAAAGTATTCACTTACGGTAAATCAGTACATCAACTATTAATCGACTGATAATTGCACAATTTGAGATTGTGTGGCAAACAACTGTACCTCTGCACATTTTCTGTTTTAAAGCAATTTTGTTTCTTATCTTATTTGCTTAAATTAAATCACATTGTGTACTGGCATTACAGTACATCAGCTACCTTGTTTTCTCTATACTGGTCATTAAAAAAACCCATGTCAGTTATTAACTACAACATGTTTGATAAGTCTGCATTTTAAACTTGCATTGGAATTTTTTAAACTATAATCATGATATAGCAAAGAGGTCTTTACCACCCTGTTAACTAGTGCATGTTTTTTAGAGTGTAACCAGTCTATAGAGCATTTTCACATACTATATTGTGGCCTCAAAGGGATAGTTAACCCAAAAAATATTTCCATCATTTACACAGTCATGTCATTCCAAATTTTTATGACACAAAAGAAAATATTTCGAGAAATGTCTCAGTGGTTTTGTGTCCATACAATTGAAGTCAATGGGTGCCACTGTTGTTTGGTTACTGACATGCTTTAAAAATTTGTGTTCCTCAGAAAAGTCCTGCAGGTTTAAAATGACATGACAGAGTAAATGATGGTAGAACTTTCATTTTGGGTGAGCTATTCCTTTAACACAGACATGTTGCCTATCACTCTTAATTGGCTCATTTAAATTGTGATGATTCTAATCTTTCTTGTAACAACTTGTGGATAAAGCAGTGAATGAGTTGTGGCCTGGTGATACATATCAGGTGACTGGTGCTGCAATCAGGCTTTAGAGGTTCTGCTTCCTTAGGTGTTGAGGACACTGATGGCGTGATGGATTTTTCTGTGCTGTTGGCGGTAGACAGCGAATCAGATCAGTATGCTGCACCTATTAGGTGCCCCCAGCAGTGGCACAGCTCTTATTCTGAACAAAGATGTTTTACTGCTGAACTTAACAGAAAAGAAAGTTTGTGTACTGCTTGGAACATAGCCATGGGGGTTTTGGAAAATGCAGTGGTGCAGAGGTCTAGAATCAATGGCTTAGATATGCATTAGATAAAAGCAATAGGTTGGGAATCAACAATTTAAGAGTCTTTGAGAGTTCAGGTGAGGTCGATTGTCAAGACTACTGGAACAAAGGGCTTTTTATATTATAATTTGCATAAATGATACAGGTCACATTTTACCCCAACTTCATGGCATTCATTGATATGTTTGTAAACTCAAATGACATTTGACCTGTGTTGATGGCCATCACATTTAGCTTCATCTTCAAATTTAATAGCCATGTTTGTTAAATCTTGCAGGAGAGAGGGGAGCGATACTTGATCCTTCATGCCTCCACAAAGTTATTCGTGAAGCACCAGCACTCAACAGAACAGCATGGAGAGAGGAATAAGAACAGCACTAGAACCAGGAGCAGCAGATGAGAGAGATCAAGGGAAGACACCATTAGCAGGGAGTAGGGACCGGGTCCATGAATGTTGCAAGCATAATGGATTGATCAATACCCATAACGTAATGGTGGAGACGAAGGAAGGACTGGTGTCAGCCTATTCTGCCCCACAGTACCAGGGCCACGTGGTGTCCAAGGACAAAAATGGGACACGGGATGGCAGGGGGCCACCGCAGTTGCTTAATCCCAACACCCTTCCCCAAACTATAGAGCCGTACTACAGGCCCAACCTCATTCTTTACCCTGAAAGCATATTGAGAGCATGGGGTGAAGGAGGGGACTGTTGTGAGACCACCTTCATTGAGGAAATGACTCCAGATTCTGGCTCTGCAAAGGATAGGATTGTGTTTGCTGACAGCAGGCTTCTGGATCTATCCATGGAAGATGCCAAGATCCAAACCCTTTCCTATGATGTAGACGATGATGATGATGATGAATTTCATGAACTTGAGGTGAGAGATTATGTACTATTGTGTACTTAACTAGATTGGAATTATCTGAAGTAAATACCAGTGCTTGCAAGGTTACACAGGAATAGTGTTTTAGTTTAAGATGAGCTTAGGTTTAAGACTTTGGTTCTGTGTAAATGAAAAGCTGCACAGAGCTGCTTTGCTGTCGGCATGGGTGTCTGGTTTTCTGTCAGCTGTACACAAGAATCAGCAGTTACTGTGCAGTGTAAAGATGAGCAGCCAGCAGTTTGTTCCCACTTCCCAAGCTAAATTGGGTAAAATATAAATGTTTAAAAAAATGCATAATTGCCTGCCCCTTAAAACAGATTTTGCATTGGAAGCTATGTCTTAAATGTAGCAAGGGCACTAGGTTTTGTAATACAGCCAGCCAGTCTGCAAATAATGCACGCATCACACAAACATGTTGTTTGTAAGCAAGCCTTACCTCCGTAACCCTACGCACATTCATTGCAATAAGAAAGGTGTGAGCTCAGTCTCGCTGTGTCTTTACCCTTAATTTAACACCCTCCTGTCTTATGGTGTTGCTGTTCTGACTGAGAGCACGTGTGTGGAGCTCCTGCCAGATGACTGGGAGGGAGAGAGTGGGCGATCAGAAGGGAGCCGAGAGTGTAAAGAGTGCTGGTCTGGACGGCCAGTTTCCCGCTGCTGCCCGCCTGTTTCACCACCTGTGCTGAGGCCGCTACGTGCTAACAAATGCAGTCGAATGTGGCAGCACAGAGGGGAACGTGCAGATGTGCTATGGGTTCTTTGTAATGTGAATGAAGTGACCTCACAAATATTAAAGGGTTTACTGTATACAAGTTGTAGTTAAAATGTAAAAAATTATTTTTGGTCTGCACACAGCATAATATAAAATAAATGATTAAATTAGTAGTAAAATGAGAATTTTTAACAATAAATAAAATATCAGTAAAATAAGAATAAAAAGAGAAAAAACGAATGAAGTAAGGTAGTGCAGATAGCTGTACAGTATTTTGGTGGCACGTTGCATGAGATCAGAACTGTAAGTGCTGTGTCTTGTCTTGTGCTCTGATTTTAGATTTATTGTGGAAAATTATACTTGCATCAGATTTGTCTTGCATACCAATTGAATTCATTGAATATGAATTTTAGATAATTGGAAATGTCATTGCATTATGCAAATACTTTACAATAAGGTCTTTATAGGGTCTTCTTCATTAACATTAACAGTGAGCAACACATTTTGTCCTGGAAACACAACACATCATTCAACACATGTAGCCATGTTCATTTATAACTCCGCTAACACTTTCCCTCAATGTTTCAAATTACTTTATAACTACCATGTGCTGAGAGAACTCAATCACGCCAAAACTGAAAGAGTGGCCACTCTGTTTCATTATCACAGCCTTTAGAAGATGTTCTGACCTTTTCGAAGTTCATTTTGGAATCATTAAGTGAAACACTTGAAATTCCTATTATGCAGACACACTTCTCAATCTGCTGCGGCATTACATTCTCAATCGCGTTGTTTTTTATATGATGCGCTCTTTGGAATAAGATGTGCCAGGTTAGTAAAGCAGCGTGTCATCTCGCAGCAAATGCCAAACAGAGCAAATGGGAACAACAGTTTTCATATAAGTCATATAATAAATATATATTTATAGTGCTGCTTGAAAGTTTTTGAACCCTCCAGACATGATCAGGTTTTGTGTAAAAAAAAAAGTAAATAAATACCAAAATGACCTACTTAAATGTACATCCAAACCCAAATGATGGATATATATTGTCATTATTTATTAAACAAAAGGGGTTAATCTCACAAAAACTGGAAATTCGACTTGTGCAGAAGTATGTGAGGCCTTTTATTTAGTAGCTTGTGGCACCTCATTTTGCAGCAATTTCTTCAACCAAACGTCTTCTGTAACCACTGACAAGTCTCTCACATCTGTCTTTGGGGATTTTTGCCCACTCCTCCTTGCAGAACTCAGCCAGCTGAGAGAGGTTGGAAAGACATCTGGCATGTACCACCTGCTTCAGGTCTAGCCACAACATTTCAATTGGATTGAGATCTGGACTTTGACTAGGCCAATAAACAGTGTGAACCCTCTTTCTTTTAAGACACTCCTTGTTGGATTTGCTTGAATGCTTAGGGTCATTGTCTTGTTGCATCACCCATTTTTGGCCCAGCTTCAGCTCTCTGACTGATGGCAGAAGATTCTCTTCAAGAATTTGTTGATATGTCTGAGAATAGGTTTTTCTGAATAATATGGAGTCACCCTGGCACAGAGGCAGAAAAGCAGCCCCACACCTTCACATTTCCACAACCATGATTTACTGTTGGGATTAGGTTCTTTCATGTAGTTTTTGGCTACTCCCTCTTCCCTCTAAGCAACCATATGCAATTGATCAACATACAAGATGTTTGGGCCTCTTTAAACAGTAATTAGGGTCTATTCTCGAGGAAAGCACCCGATAAATCATATTTGTCATACCAACGAAAATCCAAAATGTGCAAAATGTCTGTCAAATAATAAAATTCATGGATACTGCACATGCAAAATGAAAGATTTAGTTTTTTATGGAGTAATACATCATTTTGGATGTATTACATGCAAAATGAAAGATTTAGTTTTTTATGGAGTTTACATCATTTAATAGGGTCAAAATGTTGCATGTAAAATGACTTCAGTCTATTTCATTTGCCATATTTAAATATGCATTATAATTGCAATAAAACTCAATTCAATAAACTCATTACATTCAATTACTATAGGCTTACTATGGCCCTACTTGTAGATTAACACAGGAACATTGCTTAAAGTCACACAGACTGATCAACACCATCCTCACCTAAACATTATTTGACTGATGGAAAGCGCTGCCTAGACTTATCAAATAATGTAATGTTTAATTGAGTGGAGCTCAGTAAAGTTGTGTGTAAATCCTTTTAATGCTTGGACATGAGTCTTTCTGAAAGCGTATTTATAATATATTTGGTCGAATTATACAAAATAAACACTAAGAAAGTGAAAAAAAAAACAGCACAAAACTGCTAGTACATCACTTTAAATATTTGATTGGTCCAAAAACAATCACCTTGGAGTAGCTAATGCCATGCTCAACCAGATGAGCTGAAGGAAACGTAACTGCTGTATTTCATTCATTGGGCATTTTGTTTGTTTTCTGCAGAGTGAGTACTCAAGTGATTCAGAGAGTGAAGACAATTTCCTCATGATGCCCCCAAGGGACCATCTGGGCCTCAGCGTTTTCTCCATGCTTTGTTGTTTCTGGCCCCTTGGCATCGCAGCTTTCTACCTATCACACAAGGTGAGAATGACTCAACCGCAAACCCATACACCCATGTTTTATGTAAAAGCATATAACCTTGAGTCATTGTGTTACAGTGATTTGACCACAGTTAAGGGCTGTTCTAGCCACAGCACAAAACAACGCAGAACTATAATAAAAGATGCCAGTGTTTCATATATGATAACCGTTGTAATGAGCAAGGCTAATAGACTGGATCCAAGTGCAATGAGAGAAGTTTATTAATCCAGACACAAAGAAACATGGAGGAGCAGAAATGTAATGCTCACAGCAAACACAAGACTGAACAAAGAACAAGAAAAACACAAGGGCTATAAATACATAAACTAATAAGGCAAACCAAACACAGGCAGATCAAAAAAGGACAGGACTGAACAGGAACCAAATTATTATTATTAATAATATATTTATAAATGTGACATGCACTATAAGGTGGTGCTCACGGAGTCTTTTATGAAAAGTGTTGCTGTATTATGAGTGAGCGGTCATCGCTCCAGCTGATCATTTTGTCTCAACTCGATTAAAAGGCAGAAAAATTAGAACCTCAGCAGCATTGCACATACTTCTTTACATGAGTAGTGTGGTATGCACATTGCATGGTGTATCTCGTTTTTTTTGTTTAGTAGACAGGAGGATTCAGCAGCTTATTGTGTACATCAACCGACAATACAGAAAAAAACTGTTATTGCTCCACACGTAACAAATCTGTTCAAGCTGTCAGTTTGATGTGAGCTGCAGGGCAAGAACAGGAGAATTCCTTAGTTACCACATTATTTCATAGTGGTACCTATAGTATGCTGCAGTGTCAAATGTATTTATAGCTTACTGCAATACTCGTGACACTTGAAAGATTGCTTACAGACACCAGGCTCAAAGAGGGAGGGGTTATTTTCCTCACAACAATTCTACAGAACTGTATTTCTGTGCACTTCACAAGAAAGCAAAGCCTATTTTTCATTCAATGCTTTTTTTAACACAGCAGTTACTATGATAGAACTTTTTAAATCTATTTTTAATCTAATCAGTGTCAAGTAAATTTAGTTCAACAAACGGTGTAATGTAAAGATTAAATTCAAATATATTATTACTATAAATAACCTGAACACAATGTCACAATAGAAAAAATATTAGTCCTATAAGATAAATGTAAATTCTTTTTGACTTTGGGGTCTCACATCATTGTGAGATTTACTCGTCTGTTTAAATACTTGTACTGCTGGTATTTAGAAGCCGTTTATGTCTCTCTGTCTCTCTAACTCTCTTTCTTGCTCGCTCACTTTTTCTCTTTCACACAGCACATCACGACTCAACACCCACAGTTCTCTAATTCTCCATGTGAAAAACTGAAAACATCTCCAGGCCTGACTCGGCCCTGAATCTAAGCCTACACCAAAATCAATTCTCGAAAACCCCTCTACAAAGCCTATCAGCTACAAAAAATAAATTAGCAATGAAGTTTTCATTTTGTTCCTGTAGCTCAATTGGCAGAGCAATGCGGTAGCAGCGCAAAGGTTGTGGGTTTGATTTCCAGGGAACATGTACTGATAAAATGTATTACCTGAATGCATTATAAGTCTTTTGGATAAAAGCGTCTGCTAAATGCATAAATGTGAATTTTCCGAGCTGGTGTTGTGTTCAGCCCAGTCAGGCCACTGAAACAAAGATTTTAAAAACTTGTAAAATAATGAAAACGTATAAATGTTTAAAATGCATATTAGTAATATCTTTTTAGATAGTACAACGAGCTATAATGGCTACATGGGCATATTTACAGATATGTTTATTGATGTCCACTGAATAACTGTAAAATATAGTAGTGTGAAAATGTCAAAAGTTGAAACTGAAACAAAACAATCTGCCAGAGTCATTGCTTAAGAAAGCCCAATGATAGGTTGTGGCTGTAGATGATGATGATGGCATTTCTGCATTCCATCATTTCTGGCATGTTCAATAATTTGAGTAATTGTAAAGCTATTTAGTTAATTTTTTTTACTCTTTGTCTAACTTTAGTACCGTCCAATCAGAACACAAACTCCAGTTTCATGATATAGGACAACCACATTAAATCAATATTTCATTTTTTTAAATAATTTAAAATAATAATAATTTCATTATTTATGTTGTCTAGTTTCTCCAAAATTGCCAACCTGGTTTCCAACCCATATGACCATATGGTTGGTTGTCACTTCCTTAAAATACAACCCATAGTAGCGTTTACTAAATTAGTGGCCCACCAACAGAAAGAGAAACCTGACACGTTCACCAATAATGTAACTGCAAGGTTAGGGTTAGTATGGGATGGGTTAGGGAGACATGAAACGCTCTAAAATGGTAAAACAGTATCACTGTGTTTTTCTCACATCCATTCAATTTGAGTTTTAGACTATCTTTGTAAGGACAGGTTTTGGGTTAAGAGTTGGTTTTAGGGTTAAGGTTAGATTTAGTGTAGATGTAGTTGGTTTAGGCACTTGTGTTGTGTTGTGTTGGTTAGGGTAAGAGGCTAGAAATTACACCGTATCAGTGAATGTCCTCACAAAGATAGCTGTACAATTGTGTGTGTGTTGTCTAGCCACTGTAATAGTCTGAATGGTCATGTATTATACATTTGACTGAATCTCATCTTTTCTCTGGGTTGTGCTGGAGAGTTAATGGATGAGCAATGTAAAAGTCATTAGATTATCTGTAAATGAAGCAGGTGTGATGTGCTTTGATGGAGACCAAAGGAAACAGCTTTGAACTGCTTGTTTCCCTTTTTCCTCTTTTAGTGTCACCATTTCTAAAGTGGTTATTGAGGACCACTGATGTTACTGTTTAAAAATATAACCAGACATCTATACGTTTAGACTTGAATGAAATGTATTTCTCTATAAAACAAAGTTGTTAAAATAGATTTTGGTTAATTGAATTTCATTCAGGTCACATGAATAAGTTGTTTGCCTGCAAACATAAATTACATTTGAGTGATATTAAATCAAAGAAATACTGGTCTAAACTGACTAGCTTTCTTTGAAATGTTTCTTGGCTTGCTTTGCTCTAACAATTCTTCGTTTTTATGACATTCTTGCAAAGTGTCATTGATTTTTAGTTGAGCAGACAGATCCTGTTCCATACCTGTTCCATATCAACATGAAAATCAACAGCTTAGAATATCAACATGAAGAACGCCCTTAAATGCCCTTTTTGTTTACCATTTGCTGTTCATCTCCCCCCAGTGACCCTATACTCCACATTCTGTTTAGCACTCTGATTATAATTGGGTTGTGTACATTTGTGGTTTTATTCCACAGGTTACTAATCACATCTAATTACGTGTAGATTTTCTAATTTAGTTTTCACAGTGGTTGCCTGCATGTAAAATGGCTCTGTAACCAGTTCGGAATTTTAAATTGCTCCTATACTGAGATATAATTGTAGCTGATTTTAATGCCTAACACCTAGATGGCACATCTTAGTTTATAAACGTACAAATCCTTCAGAGAACACTGTCTCGTTGAAGAGGGTCAAGTTCTGCACGATCACTAGTGCTTACCATCAGGTGTATAACAAATACATTGCCTAACATTAACATGTAAGAAGAACGTCTTTACATAATGTAAACGAGCATCCTGCCTTACTGACAGCTTTAAAAATCTTAAATTAAGATAAAACATCACATGACTAGCCCTAGAAATAGTTTTGAGTTTGAGATGGCCAATTACGGAAAGTATTATCTACAAATATAACCAATGTAGTAACTAATATTTGCAGTGTGTTGTGCTGGGGAAAAATCATTGACCAGTTTCCTTTTTTTAGCTCCAGATTATAAAGCAGGACCGACCAAACACAGGGCACATTAACAGGCACCTCGTTTTTAGTTATCAGCTCTCTTATTTCACGTTTGTCATTGCATTATGCGCCGTCTTATTATTAATATTATTTATCGCAGATTGTTTTATCACTGCTCTGTACTGTGATAGAGAAAATTCACGTTGTTTATTAGATAGATAGATAGATAGAAAGTATATCGCATGTCAGCTTCAATCAGAATGTTATTGCACTTAATTTGTTTGAGAGCAAGTAGCAAAGCATATATCGCATTTATTGATCCTGGCTAATGTTCATTATAATACTTTTTCACAGTTCAAGTTTTATACATTACAACATAGCATAGCTGTATGTAGTGTTAATATTAACAAAGAACAATAATAAATATTAATGAACTACAATGAACATACACAAATAAATGTTTTAAATCTGTAGTCCATAATATCTTGTTGCAGCGTTAATATTGTACCAGGTTTTTTTAAACTAATTTTGCATTATTCAGTGCTGCGAGCACGTTTAAATAACACGAGAGCCGAAAAAAATCTGGAGAAAAACTGCTTATACTGTTTATACAGTATAAGCCGTTTATACAGAAAATCTGTTTATACACTGCTGTGTATAAACTCAAAATACTTAAATTAGTCAGCAGTCTGAGTGCACAAAACAGTAAGAAACACAACTATTACTTTCCACGTATGTTGTATATTTAGATCTCAGAAACATACTGTGCAGGTAAATAGAGGAAGTGTTACATAAAACAAGGCGTGATGTTGTTGTAAGCTAAAAAGTGTCTTTTAACTATTATAACATGGTATCTGTTTCACTAAGGTCACTTTTGACTCCTCCCCTGACTGTAGCTGCCTACTTTTTTCTACAATCCACAGAATCACCCAGTTGAATGATTTGTTTACAAACTGACAGATTTAGCAGCACCACAATGGCGTTTATTTACAGTGGTTAAACGTATCTCATCAGATGTAACTAGCTGATAAAATGTCGTAACATTATACCAATACTTATTTGATTTGCGTTTTTTTCCACCACATGTTTTAACAATAGTTTAGTTAGTTAAGTTAGCCTAATTAGCCATTCAGCCTGGACTAATGTTATGTTAACTTTCTGGTTTCAGTTAAGACAATCTAATAAGTTTTGAAGTTTTTTTTTTATAATGTGCCCAGCTATCAAAGGGCTGCGATTAAATAGTGGCCTTTTGCGAGCTTGTTTTCTGCCGGTTTATTAGCGCTCGCACTGCTGCCACCACAAATTTTCCTAATATTTATGTCTTTAGCATATACTGTGCCACTGGCAGTTTCTGTTGTGTCGCGTCCAGTTGCATTCAAAGACAAACACCAGAAATGCAGAACAAAACAGCGCTGATTTATTCTGTTACATATGAATATGATGATCTCAAGTCATCAGTGATTTTTTTTTTCCCCGTTACAAAATCAGCGTGTGCGTTTGGAAGAGCGAGAACGTGGGCCTCGTAGGACATAAGCTTTAAATAAAATACCTTTCTCTGAACAATGGGCGGATGCGTTCAGAGCAGTTTTCCTCTTGTCAGCAGCATAGTGGTTGCTTTGAGCTCAAATCAACAGATTTACACCAAAGCCCACTCCACAAGTAAAAGCGGCTTTAGTGCTGCTGTGCTGTGCATTTCTGCCATGTCTTAAGATTATGCACAAATAATAAAGTTTTAAATATTCTGGTCTGATTTTGAGTGATTGATGTGCCTTATTTTGGTTGAATTTATTATTTTTTAAATCTTTTTTGTGCATCCTCAGTTTTGCTGCTCTATTGTTCATTAGTTTTAACTTTGATTTGATTGTAATTAATTATGCATGTCTAATTGAAGCAGTAATTAGGCTAGTAAGTACAGTCCTTCATCTGTACAGAACAATAGGGCTGATAATCATGTTTGAACACTGACTGTGCACAGTAACAGCAGGGGAGGGCAAAATTTAGTAGGTCAATCTTTTTATTTTGTATAATTAAAAAAATGTGGCTTTTATGATGCTACATAAAAAAAATGAATGTCTTTTTTCAGCAACATGCTGCACAGATTTGAAATGTCAAGCTTTTATTGCTTAATTATTTTTGTTAGGGAAAGCAGTGGCATATTTTAATGGTAATAATTCTAGCCAATCCATTGATGTTTCTAAGACTATCACAAATTCTCACACTTTCAAAAATCATGGTGAATAGGTGTACAGAAGCCACAGAACGGAGTCAAATTGCCATCTGAAAACTTAAGAACTCTTTATTATGTTTCAAATGTGATTATCAAATGTTAAACAGGTCCCAGGAATGTCCTACACTGACCAGGCAAAATAACTGCTTTTGAATCCACCATTTACATTTACTAGATGCCTTCATCCAAAGTGACTTACTGTGCATTCCAGGTCCAACATATTTGATCAATTCATGTGTCTTGTGGGAACCAAACCCATGACCTTGGAGTTGCTATAGCAACATGCTGTGCTGGTTAAGGGAAATAAATTTCTACAGGAAACACTAAGTGTTCATCAGACAGTCATCAGACAGGTGCTGAAACAGGGTTGTAGTTGCTTTATCTCTTCTGAAAGATAAGGATGATTTAACTTTTTTTTGTTTATTTAAATTTTTGTTGTTTTTGTTTTGTTTTAAGTATGTCCACCTAGTAAAGCAGACACAGAAAATGTCTTACCTAAAACATAGGCTATTTAGTAAGTGCATTCATTATATTTTTGCGCCTCACTATAAGTTCCTTGTTTAAATTGTTGACACGAAAAATAGTTTCACCTGCAAATTACCTCTTAGGTCAAAAGTGACAGAAGCCTCACAGACACTGAAGCAACAGTGTTTCTGCTGAGGAACCAGATGATATTTCCAGAGGCTTAAGGACCTTCAAGATGCATGCAAGGAAAATGAATAAACAGCAGAACAGGAGATAACAACATAGCGGTCTGTCGCTTCGACTGAGGAGCTTAAATTTATACTCTGACAGAAAACATTACACAAATCATGTTAACTCTGTTTGTATTTCAAGCCCAAGGGGAACTATGTACAAATGCCACCCGTGTACCAATAAGGGATCAGAGCTCGCCAGTGGACTGTTAGCTTTTCAAACAATGTATCATGATAATGTCAGTGACAGTTCTATTAGATGATGTCTTCTGTGATGGATTTAGTGAATTTAGTATTGAGTTCCCAGAGGAACAATGTGTAACATGAATGTACTGTAAGTCGCTTTGGATAAAAGTGTCTGCCAAATGCATAAATGTAAATGTAATAAGTTAAAAAAGTCAAAGTGTCCCACACCCTGAAGAACATGACATAACACAGCCAGTTTATGTCACAAGCCCCTTGTTGGGCACTTGAGTTTTGTTATGCAAACAGCTATGTGGCCTGTACGTGCCGAAAGTGTAGTTGGCTTTATCTTTTCTAAAGAATAAAAACACATTGTATTCCTGTAGCTCAACTGGTAAAAAAAAGCATACCTTGAATGCACTCTAGGTCGCTTAAAATAAAAATGTCTGCCACGTGCAAATAAAAAAAGCCGACTGGAGAATCTAAGCCAAGTCTTGGGAGCAAAATTTCATAGAAACTTTGAGGTGCTCTCCTTTGACAACTCTGAAAACCATAGCAACCTGATAGCAATGCAACAACCCTCCACAGCATTACAGCTGTGAGTTTGGCACAGACCACACACATTCTTGGATTGCAACCAAATACAATTCTTAATTTATAAATCTGTAATCTACTATATGTGTATTTTCTAATATATGTGGTATATATGTAGTAGAATCACTTCTGCCTATTGCTTTTGCAGTCTGAGTCTTGCGTTTGGTCAGAAATTTTGCTCTAAAAAGCGCATTTATTCATCATTAAAGTAATCCATGACTCCAGAGGGTTAATAAATGCCTTTTAAAGTGAAACAATAGGCTTGTGAAAAAAAACAATTACTATTTTGAGCAAATTTAGCGATTCAATCAGCACATTTGAATATAAACATTTGAAAAAATATGCACATTTGAAAGAGTTCTGATCAAGGTTTAGATATGACTGCAATAATCATCCTTCGTTCCCACCTCATGCTGCACAAGGTCAGAATTAGCTGATTTATGATTGGCTGCTGAGTGTGAGGGTAAGTTCAATACGACACAAATAGCATTATTGGGTTATTGTGGGCCAGCCTGTTTGATAGATGCTCACCAAGGCAAAGATGAAAGACAAAAGCTGACAGACAGGCAGTCCAGCTTTTCTCTTAATGCAATTACCACCATTACGTAATAAATCAAGATAATAGAAGGAGAAATATCACAGTACAGTCAGAGATCAGCATCTGTAAGCGAGCAGGAGGGAGGAAAACAACATGGCAATGAGGTGTTGAGATGCAAATAAATTCATCAACAATAACTGTTCTTAATCCTGCTAACATTTCCCGGCTTCAAAGGCTGAGGGGGCCCTGTAGGAGATCTCTGAGTCATGCATGCTTATTATATATGCTCTTTAGCGAGTTGGAAAAAGACCAATTAATAATTTCTCCTGTTTTCTTCCCTATGGATTTCCTCTGTCTTTCATACACAATCATGCGCCCGCTCGCCCTCAAAAACATTTTCAAAATGTTCTTTCTTTCTTTTGTTCATTTCTCTCCTGCAGACAAACAAGGCTGTGAATAAGGGGGACTTTCACCACGCCAGCTCCAGCTCCAGACGCGCTCTCTTCCTCGCTGTGCTCTCCATCACCATTGGCACTGGCATCTATGTGGGTGTGGCTGTGGCTCTTATTGCATACCTCTCCAAAAACAATCACTTGTAGCCTTCCCTGCCCACTCCAGCGTTTCCTGTCAGCAGTCAGATAAAGACTGGATCATTTCCAAGCCAGCTGAGTTTTTTGGGGACTCACCAGCAAAGTGTTTCACTCCTGCATTTTTAAGAGTCACATTCCCATTGGATCAGGGAAATAATTGTTCATGCAGTGTTGTCTGTCATGTGGCCACGTATCTTATGGTATCACTTTTTTGGCATTCACTCTTTGTGCAATGATAAGGGCAAATCTGGCGCAACGCACATATTTTAGGCAACATGAAATCCTGACCCGGTTTACGTACATTCCGTACATTCCGTACATTCCGTACAAGTGTTTTCAGATTAAATACCAATATACATAAACCTAATTTATTTTCTAGTACCTTCACCAACTGCTCATTTTTGGAGTTCTAACAGGTAATTGGCTTAAAAATAGTTTTAGTTTTAGGACTGAGTGAAGTAGCCCATAAAGCCTCTTGGTCATGTATTCTGGAGCCTCATTGAGATGAATGGAAATGCTGACATATGAAATACCTCTTTTGAAGTATATACCTTGCTTTCAACCACAGGGCATTATGGTATTTTAGGCCCATTTTTTTGATGATCCAATCAAAAGGATAAAATCATAACCACAGTTACATTGTTTTTAAAATATCATTTCACACTGGGTGACTCTGAAACACCTAATTATAAAAATGTAATGGGTTGTGAACAGCATTTCATGTCAACTTCAGTCTCTTGTTTGTAACACAGTATTTGGTATGTTCATCTAACATGTCAACAGATTTGAACAATCTGAACAAGTGATTTCTAATGAATGTTTTATTTGAGGTGTTACTGAGAACACAGTAATATGTGCTGCAGTGCTTTTAAGCCTTTTTAATAAGAGCTACAGAATCTTAAGGTCTGTGACTTAGAAAGGGGCATTTTCAACACTCCTTTTGATATAACAGTCACAAAATGAACATAAAGCCATATAGTTGGGCTGCTCAAGCTTGTGTGAACTTTTTTCAGAAAAAAAGTTTTTTTTTTTGGAATCATTTTTGTGAGGCTGTAACATTCAATCATAAATCTGTAAATAAGTCCTAATGCTTTCAGTTAAAGATCTAAACTGTCACTGTCAGTTTTTCTCCCACATTTTGGGAACCACCTCTTGCTAGCAAGCTCATGCTAATTAAATGTGGTCTTTTCATTCAAACCTGGTCCTTTGTGCTAATTTTGTCATCCAGGAGAAAAGTTCAAGGTTCACCATGAAATCTATTTAATCAATTAAATCTAATTAACAACCCGGAGCATATTACACTGTCATGCCACCTTCATACACCACATTGGTCACACAGTGAGTTTGAGGTTGGAGGAGTAGGTTAGCCAACTAAAAACAAATTGCATTGTAATTTGCAGAATTGTATTGTTGTAGCTCTATAACACCAAATAAAGAAATAATAACAAATAAGAACTTTAGATGACAGACATTTTTTCAATGAATACAAGCAAACTTTAATAAGCTGATAGTAATATGTGTCTTTTGAGCAGTTCCAGTACATTGGCCCTGAGGCTCTGCTGGCTGAATCACTAATGACTTGTGCAAATTTCATTGCGGCAGATATATCTCCACAGTTTGCCAGGGATATTAGCTAGCTCATCTCTAAGCTGATTCATGCATTTTACATGCTGGGTTGACTGAGGTTAGCATCTCAACGGCTTTATTCATCTCTCCCACAGAAGTAGTGTGAGTTTCTCTCTACAGGCAGAGATTCGAAGACAAACATATTGCTGCCTAATTACAGAAACTCTCATGTTGCCCAAGCAGGATGCTCATCGGAAAGTAATTAATAAAGATGCCAGCACTTCCCTATTATTAGCTGTGGACAGAAATATATGTTTAGAAAGCTAAGGTGCCTTTGCAACAGTATAACCATATAACCTCATGTGACTCAATTGACCCTTCACAGACAGTTTGATTGACAGGCGATCTAACCTGTCACAATGGCTATTTTGTCCAACAAACAAACCAAGCAGTAAAGTAGATTAACGTCAGTAGACTTATAGGTGAAAAATGGTGAAAAGGTGATTGTATGGGACTTTGGTACCCAGACAGGCTGAGAAGTATACAGGTTCACTTGTTCCTTAAACCTGGCAGAAACCTGTGAATCTAACCATTTTAACCTGTGACTGATGGCTACACTTTAATATTTTTTTTCACATCCTAAATATATCTTTCAAATGCATATTGGAGACCTTTCTGACTGCAATCAACAGCATTTTTCCAGAAATTATCGGTAATTTCTTCAGAAAATGCACAAATTTACAGTGGATACACTATGGCTGGTACCAAACACTTGTACTTGACCTAGCAACAGTAACTAAAGGGAGCAGGTCACTTGGAACACTCTTTAAAGACAGCAACTACACCAGTAGTATTCCACATGATTGGCGTCAACAATGTTTGATGTTAGCACATTGCTATTATTGGGTAAACTATTACATGCTTTTATCAATTTAAAAATAAATGAGTAAAATTACATTGAAATTTCTAGAATCAACATTTCCCAGGACAGCTCCCTAGATTTTGGTACAGGGCAATGGTGTATGGGTGCATGTAACTAAGTAATGGTGTTTGTATTATAATTAATCAAAAACCCACTAAATTAGTATGGACTTTAGTTTTGGCATTATCTAGGTAAATTTCAGGGTCTCTTCAGTCATAGTTTATTGTTCTTTGAGCATTTATGTATTGACATTCATTTTGCAGGCTGACTCTCAGGAGCTTACAGCAGCATAATGTTTTGCTCAGGTTGAGGTGTCATTCATTTGAAACTTAACATCTGCGGTTTTCCACCAACGGGGGAGGAAAGTACTGCACCAGATTTGTTACACTAACTTAATTACTGCTGTCTGGATGGTTGATTCTAATTGGTCAATCATGAATGGAAATGGAAATTTTGTGATTCTTGTTTCCGACTCTGATTTCACTTAACGATTCTGGTTCCTTGATGATTTCTTTAGCAATTCTTAGTACTTTCAAGGAAGCACCTAATAATTTGATCCTAATTGTATTTCATGGTATCATATACATATATAGCATAATGATTGGTATTACTGGATTACTTTATCACAGGTTTAACTTTGCATCGTACATTTGCCTTGTGTCAAAATTACTATAATTACTAGATTAACACTGAAATACCAGGAGCTGTAAATCTTTATTTCTATGGTAACACTCATAATACCAAAATGAAAATGTGCAGCTTTGTTAATACACATAAACATAATAAATACGTTAATTAAACACCACCTGTTAAATGTTAAAGAAAACATCAGCAGATGCAGTTTACAAAATAATTTATGCATATGTTGATGCATGTTTTGCAGATACTCTTTCATCTGTCATCCGAGCAGATGACAAACTCACAGTGTTGTTTGAGCCAATGTGTCATGATGTTTGGATACTAAAACATTGTAAAAAAAATTGCTCTTGAAAAAATTTCCCACCTAAATAAATGAATAGTAGGCCTACTTTTGAGAAATGTTTAAAATGCTAAAAAGTCTCATATCAGTGATATTATTGTATTTATTTACATTATGGCATTCTCATAGTTTTCTTAGTCATTTTTTACAACACATTTAAATGGTTTGTGTTGTTTTTAGTTGTTATTCATAGCACATGCTATCTGCATCTCTGCTCCTAATGCTAAAAGGGTTAAATAGCATCTAGAGTGCAATTTGCCTAATGCAGTTTTTCCATGTTTATTATCATTTGCAGAGATGTGATCTCCAGACCTTTAATAACATTAGAGAGGTTGTGTTTACTGCATCCATGTGTTTACTGCATCCATGGGCTTCAGTTATGACTCTTCCCCCCTACAACTAATGCTGTTTTCTACCAAACAGTGGTTGTAGCTCTAAAATCATATTGCCTGTTGTTCCTGCAGAGTTTGAGGCAAATGCATCTTTGTAAATGTTGTTTTCGGTCTCACTTCAATAATTGGCTGATCTGCTTGAAGTGATTCTTGTGGCCTAATCAGACTGTCCAATTAAATGATGACTTTATTATTCAAATGAGCACCTGAACATTGCAAGTTTATCTTTTAGAGAAAACAGAGAATTTTCAGATTCCTGCTTTACCTGAGGGTATTCATGAAGTAAATAAGGCAGGTTTTGTCTGTTTATGTGAGGTGCATGTCAATTAAGCTGGTCAAATGTATGAACTTTCTCAACGGTACTGCTTATAGAATGTTCTGCAGCACATATCTGTTCTATAAATTACTATAGAAGATGCTTGGAATAAAATACTAACATACTGTGTGTTATTTCTACATTATGTGGTGTGTATACTGTGCACTTTATGCAAATTTTTTGTATGCATTTTTTCATTTGGGAATGCATTTGGATTGCCTTCTCCACAAAGGCCACATGCAATGCTGCCTTAGAATCTATAGCCTATAATTATGCTGCCCAATTTTAGGAAAAGATTTTATATAGGGAATGCATCTGTTATGCTTCTTATGGTGCATTCAAGTCTGTCTGGGAAGTTCATATTACTTTGTTGTGGTGTTCAACTCATAAATACAATATTTCTGACATGACTTGAACACTCTATTACAGGTCACTAGTACAGAGTCATGCACTGCAAACAGTACTAAATATTATAGACTGTTTTTTGCAGCACATATGTTCTATAAATAAAAAAAAACATGTTTGGAATAGAATGCTGTTAATTATTTCTGCATTAATAGAATGCTGCTAATTATATCTGCATTATATGGTGTGTATTTTGTTCACACTATGCAAATTTTCTGCTTTCATTGCCTGTCAACAAAGGTTATGTTCTCAGCTGCCTGAGAATCTTCCCAAAATAATTTGGTGTCCCAAATGACAGTATACTTCAGCTGCCCAATTATTGGAGGAGATTTCATATAGGGAACACATCTGTCATTCTACTTATGGTATGTTAAATTCTTCTTGGAAGTTTGTATTTTTAAACTGATCGGTCGTAATTATGACATTATGTGCATAATTATGACATCAGCTGCCATGTTTTCTCAATGACACGCCCCTAACTCAGAAACTTGGGGCTTAAAGAAAATTTCACATTTCCCATTATTAATAACTACTTTGTGGTGCCGTTCAGCTCAATATTTCTGACATGACTTAAACGCACCATTACAGCTCACTAGAACAGAGCCATACACTGTAAACAATACTACATATTATAGAATGGTCAGCAGCATATCTGTTCTATAAATGAAGAACAATTGTGCATTTCTCAGGCTTTGCCGACCTCTGCTTTTTTCTGCAGATATATTTCACAGTCATGTCTGTGACTTGAACAACATCAAAAATACATAGACAGATTTATAAATAAGATTCAAAAATAAATAGACAAATAAGTTACTCACAGAAATAGAAAAAAGAAAATGGCTGGCACATTTATCACAGTGGCAGAGCCTTGTGCTGAGGTGTCTGGCCAAAACATCATTGCTGCAGCCTTTCCTACAGGGCCATTAATTACAAATGAACAACGATTGCATTTCTTCTGCACACAAACTTTGGGCCTTGCACAGCCTACAGTTAAAACAATTCTACCTTCTGCAGACAGTCCAACTCTAATGCCCAATATAGGTGGACTTCAAATTTTATTTCCTTTTCATGTACTGCATTACAAGCACAGTTCTAGTTTTTTCCAGTCATGTATTTTGTTGTTGATTATTTCTTATGTATGTTCTGTTAATTCAACGGTTAGTCAAAATAAAAATGAGAAAAATAAGTGGTGTAGAAATTCCACACTTCCCCCTTAAATATTACTTTATTTATGCCAACAATTACATTTTGAAGGTTATTCTATGCTTTAGGACAAGGATGCATGAGTTCAAAGAAAGATTTAAAAGGAACAATACAGGATTAATAACTGGACTAGCATTTAACATGACGTGTTGTGATGGCTAATTCACTTTCTCATTATATATTAATGAACAATTTTTCATCTTGTACCATTCCATTTCACTATTTGAAATGACCTCATCCATATCTAAATAGCAATTAAATTACATTTAATATAATACAATTAAATAACCATTTGGACACCAAGCCTAAAATGACTAGAAGGTTAATTGTACTGAAAAAATCTATTAGATTATCATCAGATTTGTGGTTTGACATTACCTTGAAGTACACTGAAATAAAATGGCTTTTTGATTTAACTTGACCATACTGTAACGCAAAACAGCCTTAGTAACATCAAACAGAACCGTAAAATCCTATTAATAACCAACAGCTGTTTTATTTTCACATAAGCCTCCTTTATAGTCCACAAATGAACTATTCAGGTATAGGAGTTTATAGTCAGTACTTTCAAACATATTTCAAAGACAGCACCTCAGATCGCCATTCTGATTACCTGTATTTAATTGATGTCAAAACCATGTTCACTAGCTTGGCTTCCATCACGTATTTTCACAAAACTTTTGCGATATTTTCTACATGTTGGTAAAAACTATTGTGAAAATGACTTGAAATGAACCAATGTTTTGTGACAATAACGTGATTTTTTCCTTTCACATAAATCATTTCAAATATATCATTTTTAAAGAACGGTCATGTAAGTTTTACGTAAGCCAGGTGACCTCTAAATGCAAAAAACTGTTTCCATTGCAGTTTTGCCAAATGTTTTTTTTTTTTTAATTGTTGCGTGGAGGAGGTGGAGCGGCAGCCTCCTCCATAACAGAACCACCCCCCCACCCCCCTGCGAGCGGCTCCTGACGCGAGGAGGCAAGCGATGCCAGGGTCTTTCTCGAGGTCTAGGGGCCGGTCTCTCCGGATGGACTCTATGGAATTCCTCAGTGAGGGTCGGGTCAAGGATATCACCTGCATTCACCCAGGAGCATTTCTCTAGACCGTACCTCACCCAGTCAATGAGGTATTGGATCCTGCCACCCCGATGTCTGAAGTCGAGCAGTTGATTCACTTGGTAGGCCTCCTCGTTGTCCACCATGATAGGAGGGGCCTGTTCCCGGAGACCCTCCCTCTGGTTCTCCAACCAGCGCGCCAACGGGCTTGAGCAGTGAGACATGAAAAGTGGGAGAAATGCGGTAGGTTAGCAGGTATATCTAAATGGGCTGAAACAGGAGTAATAAGTCTAAGGATTTTGAATGGACCCAAATACCTAGGACTGAGCTTCCTGCTCAGGGAAGTAGAAGACATAGATCCCGAGTTGAGAGCCACACCTATTGTCCAGGGGCGACATTGTGACCGGGACGTCTGTGTCAATTCGCTTGTTGGGTCTGGCGTCTGACGGTGTGAAGTAGGTGGGTGTGGGCTCTCTCCCAGACTTTTTCGCTGCGTTGCAGCCAGTCCGTTATGGCTGGAAGGTCTGTAGGTTCCCTGGACCATGGAAAGGGCAGAGGTTGAAATCCCAGGACGCACTTGAATGGGGTCATTCTTGTAGCAGGCTTGAGAAGGGAATTTTGGGCATACTCAGCCCACATCAGGTACCTGCTCCAGTAAGCCTGACATTGGTTGCAGTATGAACCTAGGAACCTTACAATCTCCTGGTTCGTTTGACTGCGGGTGGTACCCTGATGTCAGGCTGATATTGACTCCCAAGCTTTTGAAGAAATTCAATTCAATTCAACTTTATTTGTATAGCGCTTTTCA
>JAZGTJ010003909.1:0-33047 GCA_036877575.1 Botia almorhae
AGAATTATACATCTATATACAGGATTATGCATCTATATACAGGATTATGCATCTATATACAGGATTATACATCTATATACAGGAGTTCATTACATTATTTCAGGAACTGTGTAGTTTCATTAGATTTGTTTGAACTTTTACTGAAACCGCAGCGGCTGATATATGGTACTGAAGATTGCTTTCTTTTTCCAGATTTCTCTACGGTTCCTGATTTAGAGGTGAGTTACTAAAAAAAGAAGATTTGTCCAGGATCATGTGAAATAATTTGCAGAATTGTGGCTTCATTTAAAGTGAATCTCACAGAACTGTTAAATAACGCGTCCACGTCATATTTCACCTCAACATTAAATTAAAGGAATGATAACATACTTCCATATCCACAAATACATTATTTACATGACAAATAAACTCCCCCACCAAACAGTTACATACTTAAAGAAATACATTATTATATATATATATACTGTGTGTGTGTATATATGCTCTGACAATGTTTTGTCTGTAATTACAGAGGAATTCTCAGAAGAGGTAAGAAACTGTTAGAATCCTTTTCAACGTTCGTTCTTGTGTCTTCCCTGGGAATCGAACCCGCAACCCTTTGCGCTGTAGTTGAGCTACAGGAAGGATAAGATAACGCTGCCTGCTGAAATGTGTTATCAGATGTATTATTACCAGAAAGAAGAATCAGCTCAGATACATTAGCACCAGTAACAGTAAGAGAATGTTCTGTATTCACTGATCTGTTCTGTTTAGCAGGAGCAACTCAACTCTACAACCGGACACACAGATGGCGCCACCTAAAGCCAGCCCAAGGTATTGCGTCCATTTTTCAGCTTTTAATCACTACTCAGTTATTCAGGGGCTGACAAAAAAGTTACTATGGTAACCACTCTGCTTCCTATCAAAGCATAATAGTTATTTTTAACTAATAATAGTTAACTTTTATCAAATATTACTGTGACAACCATAATCATTGCTCATGCAGTCTCCTTTAAACCGTGTATGAATTTAAAATTATTTACAGATTATTTCACAGTTTTATTGTAGTAACGGTTACTGTGATCAGGTTGGTAGAAACCCTGGTCACTTTTTTAAAGACAACACGAGCTCATCCTAAATGAGCTCATTTTAAATCTCACACCATCCATCACGAAGTAGTTAGTACTTTATTTGCTGGTGTTGTTTAACCTCTGCAGGTCTGTCTGTAGGTTATATGTACAGAACAGGTTTAAAATGTGTAATAAACATGAGTGTATTGTATAAGAGTGTCACATAAACGTGTTTATTTATACAGAATGCAAATTAGAAGACCAACATTGACCCCAGTGAGTATTTAATGACTTATCAATAACATTAAAACATGTATTACTACTATTACTCATTCTTAAATGATTGCAGAGTACTTTAGAGAATACTATAGTATTATCATATCAACACCATGATATTACCACAGTATCATATGCATATCATGTTCTGTAAGTGTTGTTATTAAATATAATCCTAATGTTAAGTGTAGAACTCAGTGACAGATCCCAGCCTGTATGTGTCTATTCACATGCAAATGAGCTGTTTGACACAAACTGTATGTACACAACAGTTTCAAACGCGTGTGATGTCAGAAGAAGATAAAGACTGACCTTTTCCACTGTGTGTTTCAGCAAGAGCCAAATTCAGAGGATGACTATGAAGTGTGTGACACAGACGACAGTGAGTAGTCAGTTACAAACTGAACTGATGCCACTTTCCAAATCAAACGTGTCTTTTATTTGTACACTCTTAAAAATAAAGGTGTTTAACTATGCTGAGAAAAACCATTTCAGCTGTATGGTTACATAAATGATCTTAAACATCCACAGAACTTTCTGTTCCACAAAAGGTTCTTTGTAGTGGAAAAAAGGTTCTCTAGACAATAAAAGGGTAAGAAAGAAATGGTTCTTTTAAGAACCTTTGACTGAATAGTTCTTTGGGGAACCAAAAATGGTTCCTCTGTGGTATCGGTGTGAGGAACCTTTTAAAAACCTTTATTTTTAAGGGTGTAATGGCCATATATGCAACATGTATTTGTTTTTGTTATAAGGTGTTAAAGAAAGACCAGCAGAGACCAGAAGACCATCTGTTCCAACCCCCCAACCCAGAGACCTGTGAGTGACTTACAGCATTAAACATGAAAGCCATCGAAATATCACAATCACTGGATTTACAGTTCATCTTTATTTTTCTCTAGGAAGAAATCAAATCCTGCTTTGATGCCGGTATGAACTGAATTCATGATATTTTCATGATATCATATATTCATGATATTATTTATTTTATGACCATTTTTGTGGTTCAGTATTGAGTGAGAAATGATTGTGAATTATTGCAGAAACCAGGCGTTTCACATAGAGATACTGAAGGTAACTATGACAATAACTTCAAACGAATGCACTGCATACTGCACAGTACATACTGCCTACTGTTTTCAAAAGAAGTATGTGAAAGTACACAAAATACAACGATAAATGTCTTATACTGTCACTCAAATAGTCAAAATTGTCCACACACCGAAATTTCTCACCTTTTGACTTTGCATATGTAAACTAAAAGATATATTTGATAGATTTTTGGTCTAATCTCGTCTAGTTCCATCTGTCAGTTTGGTTGTCTAATAACGGTCATATAATTTCTGTCCCAGTCCCACCAACCGTTGTACAACGAAGCCCTCCAGACATCAGGGTGAGCCCCTCACCAACAGGATTCCATCGCCCCAAGTAAGAAACACTGACAATGATTTTCATTTTGTCCTCTTAGCATGAATGATCAAAACTAAAGTACAGCCTCTTCCCGGACAGGATGCCTCTGCCCCGACAGATTCCTGCCCAGGGTAAAACTCACAGCGTTTCATTATGAAATAAACACATTTTCTGACTGGCCTGTCTACCTGTTGTATATTAATATTTTGGTATTTAGGAAGAACAATTATGTTGTCGGACAGCAGACCAACTAGAGACGCTGAGGAGGTGATTATTCAATTATTCAAATTCAATTTCTGTTATTATGTTTCCTTCTAAATGTATTTATTTCCATAAAGCTGCAATCCGTTAACTTGTGTCTGTTTATCGCCATCTTTGTTTTATAAGTTTGATCTCTTATTTAAGTTTTAGAGAGTTGCAGGAGTTATTTTTGATGTGAATGACAAGTTTAAATGATAAGCAGCTGTTTGTAAGAGCAAGCCGCAAATGCTCCACCGCCATCAGCATCTACATACGCGCTTTAGCCGGATCTTCTTTTCTATTGATGACGTGACAATCAAACCGACATTTCCCGGCAAATCCGACCCGACAGCTCAAATTATTCATCATTATTATAAACTGGTTATTATTATTCATAATAAAACATTATTATTCACGGTTGTGAATCAGGATGAGATAAGGAGACTCTGTCATGTACGTGCTCAATAATTATTTTGATTCATTTTTAACGAAACAAGTTACGGATTGCAGCTTTAATAGTTAAAGAACGCTTTAATTACGTTTAATTTATGCGGTAATAAGAAACAGTTGTGAGGTTTTTTGGGTGAAAACGCGTGTTTTCCGCAGGAGGCGGGTGTGTATAGGAAGGTCTGGTACGCCAGCAGCTGCGATCGCAAGACGGCGGAGGACGCGCTCATTCGCTCGGCCAAAGTAAGACGTGAAAACTCGTTTGAATGAATAGAAATGTGAACAGATATGTGATTTTCCTTCATTTAGAGATGTAATGCGTGTGTGTGTTCCTCTGGTTTACCTCAGGACGGCTCATTCCTGCTGAGGAAGAGCTCTGGCGTGGACGCGCAGCAGCCGTTCACGCTGGTGGTGTTCTACAACTGCCGCGTGTACAACATCCCCGTCCGTCACATCGCTTCATCAAAACAGTTCGCGCTGGGCAAAGAGAAACAAGGAGAGGAGGTCAATAAAAACACCATTATACAGTATTTAAAACATTGTCAATATCCCCACACCTGTGTGGCTGTATTTCTGCTGTGGAATACAACGGGAGATATTACTGAACCCTATTTCTGCAACTCGACGGTTTATAAGTTATACAATTCGGGCCTGTCCATTTCAAAATAAACTTAAAATTATATGTGCATTATATTTCATAATGCATTAATATAAAATAATATATTGCATTTATAAATAACAGAAAAGCAAAATTAAAGTAGACCGGTGCGCGAAAGCTTTGAGCACAAAGCACGAACGAGAATTATAACAATTATAACTATATTAGCGTCCACATCAACATTATAAACAATATGTTTATTCTAAAGCCGGTAAACTGCAGTAAATGCAGGAAAATGCAGTAAATGCACTTTACATTCAAATGGATTTTGATTGGCTTTTATCAGCTGGGGGAAAAATCTCTCTGAAAGTGCATTTTCCAGCCACTGCAGATACTGGATCTTTTTCTTGAAGTGCCACTTAAGAGTGAGAAGTCCGATCATGATATTTATTTTAAATTATTACATTTATTAAATTCCCTTCTTTCTCTCTTTTAGCGTTTCAACAGCGTTTCTGACATTATTGAGAACCATCAGAAAAATCCTTTGGTGCTGGTGGACTCACAAAGCAACACCAAAGACTCCACCAAACTCAGACATGCAGTGAAGCCATGAGAGACCCTCAAGAACAGCGTGCAACCATCACACTGTCCCCTGAAGACGCTGTAGAGATGCTCATAACCTCAGACTGACAATCCTAACTGCTTTCAGAGGGATCTGACGATAAACTGATTCACAATCACGCTTGTAAAGCTGGGATGTGCAGCTGCTTTTATACTTACTGAATAAATGAAGTATCCATTGAGATATGAGAAAAAGGATACATATGTGCTGTACAGTGTGTGAGGTTATTGAATCTTACATTAGGGGCAAATAAAATATTTTGTCACACTGTATTTCGGTAACTTTTGAGGTTCTGGGTCAAAAACATCCGGTAGGTTCCCACTGTGACAACATGTCCAGTGTATAATAAATGAATTGTGTTTTTATCCGAGCCGGTAACATACACTGTTATATAAATCACTTATCATCAAGACTTTTCTACAAAGAAATAAGAATAAAAAAAAGAATAAATACCCTACCCTTTCTCCTTTGTTTACATCTGTAAGAACCTCAACTGTTTGTAGGTCATTAAATATATTTGTGACATTAAATATATTACCTTGTTTGTAAAAAACTCTTTCTTTGCTTATGTTGAAGCACACAAGATGCTCTGTTCAGAAGAAACACACGACATAACAATGAGTAAGACTTTATTACAAATTATATTACAAACATAACATTTTAGTCATTTTGTTCATAATTTAAATTGAATGGAAAATGTATTAAATCAGAAAATATTGCAAATAGAAGCATTGATTTCAAACATTTGGACCCAAACTGTACATACTGATGTAATTAAGTATATTATCTGAAAAGAAACTAAAAAATACAGAGTACTCCTTGTGATGTCATCATACTCTTCAAAATGGTGATTTATTGACAGCTCTGTTGGGGGGCTCAGAGTCTCGGGTTACAAGTGGCACTTTCTGCAATACAAGATGACTTTCACAGCTGTTAGTACAACACAAGCACTTCAGACCAGCATTCACACTGCTTTACAAACAAAAGAGACACATACTCTGCTTTTCAAGTGGAAAGGATAACAGACCTGACACAGAGAAGATTCATCCCCACATTATTGCCTTCCCACATTCCTGACACAAAAATGTCAAGCCATATGATTATCATCACAATTAGAGTGCAATATTTCAACTTTTCAAGTCATTGAGAGTCGCATCAGATTATACTGACCAAACAACTTCGGCTTAATAAACGAGAATAAAATCCTTGTTTCGGTTCAAATTTGATTTGATTAATGAAATCAAAATATCCCAGTTTACCAAGTTCTGAGAGCTGTAACATTGAACTTCATGAACACATTAACAATCTGAAAATGTGTTGTATTAGTAATCAATTAAATCTTTTGATTAAACTCTTAATCAAACACGTAACAACAGAATGACCAATTGCACCCTGAAAAATAAATACAGTATAAAGACAAACAGCATAAATACAAAACTTCAACTGGGTCAGCATATACTCCTGCATATTGGTGTAGTTTTAAACTACAAGCAACTACAAGCAATACAACAAACAGAAAGCTAAAGCACCTTTGGAAGTCATCTTCATCAGTCTTGCTGCCATCTCCAAAGAGAAACAACAAACTACTTCACTTCTGTAAACTTTCAAAGCCTTATTAAAGTCAATGTGTGTAGCAGAACAGAAACATTTAGTGATTAAACTACATATGCCCTGGTTTATTCATTTATAATAATAATGCAAAACTACATAAAGTATTAAGACAAACGGATGTCTTCAACCAATGTTCATACGGTTGATTAGTTATATTGAAGTTGTCTGACTGAACAATTAACCATTGTAATTATTTGCAAGACGCAAACAGAAGGTTGTGATGAGTTTTACTGAAACAGCAGTGGAATATAACATTATAACCTGAGCTTCAACAATCTCACAGATTCTGGCCTATAGCAGTATTGTATTTGGTCTGTTTAAACTAAAACTGACTTTTGTTTCTAAATCTATTAGATAATGCACTTTGTTTTTCACATAATAAATAATTGTAGCTTGAGTATTCAATATTATAAATTAATCCCCCAAAAAGTTTAAGATTATTATAAGATCCTTATAATACAGAATGAAACAGTAACTCTTAGATTTGGACCACACAAGAGGCATTGTATTTTCCTGAGACTTGCGCATTAACCCTGATTCTGACAACCATCAGCGCCCAAGATTCTTAGCATATCTTAGAAATGGCTCTGCTGGTTTATCTGTTAAAGAGCTGGTTCCAACCTCTGGTCGCCTCCATCAGATGTCTCTGCCCGTGACCTACCCAGACCTCTTGGTTTAGGAAAAGGCGACCACAAAACCAGCATCTGAAAGTCGGCTGCACCATGTTGCTTTCCAACACTGTTGGTACTACGGTGTACTTCCTTCCACACACCCTCTTCAGCCTCAATTTCAGGCTGAATCTTTCTTTAACTGTCGCATTTGGCCACACTCTCCTGCAGTGGGACGCATGACAGTCGGCCGTGACGTCGTTCTGAAAGGCCTCACAGTGAAACTCTGACAAAGCTCGGAGAGTTTTGCGAGACAGTACGATGCGTTGCGCGGCTCCTTTGTGTTTGTGGACGACTTTCATGATGTTGGTGACCTCTGGAATCTCGCTGTCGGGATGGTTGAGAACTACAACAGGCTGGTTGTCACGAGGGATTTTAATGGGCTGTGAGGAGCGGTATGGACTCAGCCGGAGAGTTCTGGACACGTCTCGTGGAACGGGCTCCCAGTGGAGGACAGAGGTAATGATGTCACTCTCTTCTGGACCTGATGGCTTCTGGGATTTGGAGACAAGTTCTCTAGAGTCGTTTAACAACACTTTTACCACACGCTTCTGGTTCAGCGCTGGTTCACTGAGTGATGCGTGACTCGACTCGGTTCTGCTGTGTTCACTAGATTTTACAACTGATGGAATGAAAACAGGAGAGTCTGAATCTCCAGGTCGTGAAGGAAGGACGTCTGTGCTGATGGGCTCAGATTTCTGCTCTGCACCTGATGAAAACAACAGCACATTTGTATGAAACACAAAAGAGAGATGAACTAACACAAACCTTCTACAGTAGTGGCTTTATAAAGTATTTCTACTTTTGTCTGAAAATCACAGCATTAGATAACATTCACATTTATGCATTTGGCATAAATTTTGCTTTTATGCTTGTGACTATATTCATTTTATCAGTGTGCGTTTCCCCTGGAAACAGAATCCACAACCTTTGCGCTGCCAATTAAATTAAGTCCATTTGGGCTAAATTTCCACATGGTATATAAATATTAAATATTCAACAGGCCACTTGACAGATTGATATTTACATTAAGATTAATATACCATGATAATTATCATTATATAAATCATAAAAAATCAGCACAATCATTAATAAGCATGATTTTAATGCACTATTTTATTTGACCATTAGGTGTTGTCCTGGTATTGTCCTGTAACTTCTATAAGCATAAAAGCAAATAATTATTTATAGTTTAATTGTTTTTGTCATTTAAACTTTATTGAATACATACATATCAAGATATGCAGCTTTAAGATCAAAGCTATAACCTTTGTGGCCCAGCCCTGGAGGACATGAGCCTTAGTGAGGAAACACCATGTTTAATGTCAATGAAACAAGAGGTCCTGTTTTAATGACCTCGTTTTCACAACCTACACTATAATAAAGGTCAAAACATCATGTAGCAGAATATTAAATGCAATACAAGACCTTCAGTATTACAGGGTAAATTAAAATGCTCTGAACCTCGCAACAATGATAAACTCAGACCACTATAGCGTTATTCACGATAATTTACAGTGATTGTACAAATGTACATTTACACATTTGGCAGACGCTTTTATCCAAAGCGACTTACACTGCATTATACTATACATAAATTCTGAGTATGTGCAATCCCTGGGATCGAACCCATGACCTTGGCGTTGTTAACACCATGCTCTAACCACTGAGCTACAGAAAAGCTTGTAGAATTGTTTAGAATTGTAGAAATTGTTTAGAAATGTAGAATTGTTTAAATGAAGAAAGTTTAAATTCAAAGTCATCAAGACTTAAGAGAGCAAAACAAACACGCCTAATGTCATTTATATTTATATATTACATTAGTAACATGTCATTTATATTGCTTACCTCTAGTGTACGTTCCCTCATCTGAATGATCTGAAGATAATTTAGGACCTGCGGCCGCTCCATCCAGCAGATATCTGACGGCTGTTAAAGGCAGTTCATCTCCCGTCTGATACAGTTCTGCTGGTAACATCTCACAGTCAGACTGACCTGCTGGGAGCAGAGAATCTCTGGGGTCTGTGTTGTTTGTGCACTCATCACCACTGCTGTGGAATAACACATCCCCAACTTCACACTCAAGATGATGCAAAGATTCGGTCACATCTTTCAAGGGAGATCTACAGACTGAACTAAAACAATCAAAGTCTAAGATCCAGCGGCTCTCATTGCACGAATCAGTGTTTGACCTCTCTGTGTCCTCCTTTTCTGACAGATCAGTGATGTTGGAACTCAGTGCAGGATTTTGCTCTTTTCTCTGAGTAATAAATGGTGAATGACATCTCTCGTGCAAGGAACCTGTATCTACAGAGGAACACTGAGCTCGGTCACTATGACAACCGGAGTCTCCTTGGTTTGTAGTAAAGTTTTCCTGGGATTCCCTGAGGGCTTTATCCTGGCAGTCTTTCACTCGCTCTGCAGGTGGAAACATTTGCTTCAACATGCTGTGGCTCTTTTCGCTGTATAACGGCAGCTCTTTGGTGCTTTGATAACTTGTTGCTTTGTGGTTCATCTCACTTCCTGAGTTGCTAATGTTTGTGTTGCCATCAGTATGTGATTGTTTGTGGTGGCCATCTCCTTGTGGCCATCTTCTCCTCTCAGCCACTGAATACAGGAAGTCAGAGCTTCTTGGCACATCATTGGTCGAAATGTCATTTGATTGGTTGCGCTCAACCTTCTGATCATTTGGTGTCTGACTGCAAGTTCCAGATTCAACACTCTTTGAATTTTTCGGCGGCAAAACGTCCTGCTTGCTTGATGGAATGACTTTGAGAACTAAATGTTTCTTGCCGTCCACCATCTTGAACCCAACCACCTTTGTAGTGCAATCTAGAGGAACAGATATATTGTTCTTCCCCATAAGACCAGTGAGGTTCTTTTTCCCAGCATTAGGAAGGTCTGGGTGGGGTGTGCTACATCGCTTTCCATTTGGCGTGGACAGGGAGGGTGCAGTCTGGGTGAGAGAAGCGAGATCTTGCTCAGCTTTAAGAAATACCGGCCAGTTCTTACCATCACTTACTGTCCTTTCCAGAAACTGTTGCGTCTCCTCCAGAGTTTTCTCTGGATCCAACAAGACTCCATGATCGTCCAGCAGACCTGGTGCTGAAAAGGGCAGCACAGGAGATGGCCACTGGGGTTCTGATTTTGGAATTAAAAACTTGAACTCCTGAGAGAGGTTCTTGTCTGGCTTGGAGGCAGGTTCTCGCTTTCTCCACCAGTTTCTTCTACTCCATCTTTGGTGACACGCAGTAGCCATGTGCTTCAGGAGATGTTCCTTCTGTTCTGTAGAAGTAAATGCTGGCTTGGCATTGCCTACATTCATACTGGATGTACAGAGCCCTAAGCAAAACAAGGGAAATGTATCAATTAATGGACCGATCATGTTTAGAACTAAATAAACGAACATAACCATCAAAATGTTTTGATCCTTTGTAACATCATAATTACCAGTCAAGGTTATGTTACACATTTCGAACCCTAACACATGTTCAACAGATATGTTTTATGAATACTTTTGCGTAAAGATTTGTGTACAGAATAAAATATTGTCACATGTAATTGCACAAAGTCTGTGCAATCACGTGACGTAAAATGTCACACAAAGGGAAGTAAAATGATCTCTAAAAATTCCACCAGTCTAGCCTTCACTAATTGTTTCTCTACTGGCATCTTTACCATCACATTTCTGTGAATAAACTTAAGAACTATTGAAAACATGCATTTTATTACCAACTCAGTTAACACAGTGTTTTAACATAAATACTGAAGGGAACTAAATCTAATAGTGACCAAAACAGGAGCCAAGATCCTTTATACTTACACTATAACGACACTTTTAAAGAAGTTTAGTGTAAATATTATCAAACGTGCAGATAACAATCATCCAGTTCCATTATAAATATCCCAAAACACAGTGGTATTATTATCACTGTACTACTACAGTACTACAAGTAGCTTAGTAAACAAACAGCGCAAGAAACGAATGAAGGAGCAGAAAAGCCCTGGACATGCACTGCATTTGCACAAGATAAATTGCAAACAGTTTGCACCTGTGTATTGCTTAATTCCCTCTGTCACAATGCAATGAACGCGTTATAAAGTTTTCAAAAGGTTTCAGATCGCATTTGACCCAATGACAAATGCCCCCGGGGCAGTTTTCTCTACCCCACACGCAGTATGTTTGTGTGAAGTTGTCCAACAAACATGTTTCAAACTGCCATATCTCTCATGTCACATCGTGCGCGTGCAACGTTACATGTTCGCTTCAACAACTTTCAATCGTCTGCGCAGTCTAACTTTACTTCGTGCATATTTGACAACGCATACGGCTGCGTGTAAAAGTGTCGAAGTAAATGAGACTTACGGCGCTTTTCCGCCCTCCAGTCCGACCCAAATCAGTCAACAGTGCGCGGCAGCCATGACACTTCTATCTGTGGACTACAGCAGCTCGAGCCCGTAACCAGAGCGGATTACCTGCACGACACCGAGCACAATTGTCAAGCCGCAATCTCTGAATTACGTGTAATTTCGATGTATTGACAACAGGTTATTGAGTTGTTGTGTGTGAAACAAGTTCAAACAACTGCAGCAGAATTTACACAAACGTACAGCCCTGTTTAAAGACAGCTTGTGCTTACAGACAGTTATTACTCGTGTTCACATCAATGAAGCAAAGGCCAAGTAACGTAAACCAGTTTAGAAGAATGCACGTATACTGACACAATACACACGACTGTTTTTAAATGCAAGTATTATTATAGTGTTGTAATTATGATTTGATTAATGACCATTTGGTCAAAATATTAAATATGGAGGAGGAGGGGCAACGGTAACGTTTTAAGAATCAGTCATTGAAAAACATTGGTTGGCCATGTTGATTGACAGGCCATTGACAAACGTGACATTTGTTTTTTGAGTGGCACCCCCTCTCCTCTGAACCTGATGAACGTGGGTTACCTCACAGCAGTGTGTCTCAGTCAGGGGCCACTAGGGGGTCTCAACAAACTTCCAAGGGGCCTCAAGATGACTTAAAATGCATTAAAAGCACATAAAAGCAAAATAAGCCAAAACAACTACAATGAAGAGATTTGTTATTGTTTAGGTATTTATAACAAATATACAACTTTCTAGTTATGCAAAACTCTAGAAGAGTTTATTGGATAGAAATTGTGAGCGGGGGTCTTTTAGGAAAGCATCTAAAATACAAATAATGATAATAATAACAGTCTGCCTTTAAAGCGTGATCATTTGATTAACTGAGGATATATATGAACATTTAGGATGGAATACTAAGAGCTGTGCGCTGTTTTATGTCTGTTGTTACATGTGTGAGATCAAACTTTAAGCACTTAAATTACCATACACTTGACAGTTTTCTTTGATTTGCATAGCTGATTTTAATTGTATAGTAAATTGTTACATTTATATAGTTAAAATTTGTGGGGAGGTTCGACTCCAGTGGTGCATCATGTCAGAGGTTTACAGACCGATTTAAATTGTTTTTTAACTTTTGTGGTACTTTTTAAAAACCAAACAATGTACTGACAAACAATATCATGAGGTTTCACGGGTCAGAAAAGCAAATCATATCAAATAAGACCAATTAATTAACCAAGCTAGATTACGTAACGCTTTATACAGCGACCACAGCTAGAACACAAGCAAGAGGAACAATCAAGAAATCTGCTGCAAAGTCTCAATCATTCTGATGACGCTGTGAAAGCTTCGTGCTGATTGGTCGTTCATCGTGCGCCGTGTTTGTAACGCGCTTTATGATTGGCTGAGATTGTCCACGGTGTTTAAGGTGTTGTATTGTTTCTCCGTTGCGGCGTTTCACGCACATGAACGCAGATCGTAAAGTTTCATTTTACTTCGGCGATCCGACAAAGTTTTGGGGCTGTTGGTTTGCATTGCGGACGTTTCTGTGTAGGGTAAGTGTCGAACTGCTTTAAGGGGTTGCTAAAAAGTTTTACTGCACTTCTAGATCTGTGTTTTACAGGTATCCTACAGAATAAACATTGCCCAGTAATAACAATTGATATACACGTTGAGAAAGACGCGCGTTTGTTGCTCTAAATGGTGTTTTCCTCTTGATTAGGGAAAGTCGGTGAACCAATCAAGAGCTCCAGCAGTCTGATCTTCACCAGCGCTGCTCGTTCCACTGCAGATGCGTTGAAGTGCTTCTGCTCAATGAAACTCGGTGATCTGATCCACAACACCCATGGAGCTGGAGGGTCAGTGGTGGAAAGGGGAACTTGCCGAGGACATCTACCAGGCCCTGCGTTACAAAGTTTGTATCCGTTTCATTGTGTTCATTTTTTGTGTGATTGCATTGGGCGTGTTGTGTTGGCATGCGTGTGCTGTTTAAAGGGACAGATCACCCAGAAATGAGCATCATGTTGTCACCATAGAGTGACAGATTGTCTGTGAATGTTTTTTAGGAGCTGCAGTTGCCCATGTACAAAGGCCAGTCTCCACAGCTCAACCTGAGGCGATATTTCGCAGATCTCATTGCTATAGTGAGCAATCGTTTCAAGCTGTGCCCGGCGGCCAGACACCTGGCTGTTTATCTGCTGGACCTCTTCATGGACCGCTATGATATCTCAGTACAGCAGCTTCACGTGGTGGCGCTGTGCTGCCTGCTTCTGGCTAGTAAGAGTCACTGTTTGTTTCTCTTCCTTTGTCTTTCTGTCTCTTTGTATTTGTGATTAGAGGTATTAGGCTATTTCAGAGAAGTTAGCAATAGCCAGCTAGCTGTCAAAAAGCACTTCTGAGATTTAAGAATTGCATATCTGGAGATCAGATTAGTGTAGAGAATTGGGGTGATTCTTTATTGACTTAAACCAGTAAACCGACACCCACCCAGAACAAAAATCAGTTGTTGAGCAAGTACAAGACAGATCAGCGTTACCTTACTCTGATTCCCAACGGTAAGTTTATAATAAGGATTTATAATATGAGCTGTCAGATCTGATTTCGTGGGATAATGTCTGTCTGTAAACAGAAACATATCAGATCTGCTGCTATATCACACGTGCGGGTACTGTAGATGATGCAGCGTTTGTAGCTTGTTCTTATAGCCGTTGTTTAGCATTACACATACTAGAAGTTACAGATCACAGCTTTATGCGTTCATGTTTTTATTTTCCAGGTAAGTTTGAGGAGAGAGAAGACCGTGTCCCAAAGCTGGAGACGTTGAACAGTCTGGGCTGCATGAGCTCCATGAACCTGGTTCTGACCAAACAGGGCCTCCTGCAAATGGAGCTTCTCCTCCTGGAGACATTTCAGTGGAATCTGTACCTCCCCACAGCAGCCCACTTCATAGAATACTACCTGCCAGTCTCGGTCAATGAGTCGGACTTGCATGACGGCTGGCCGATCGCATGTTTAGAGAAGACGATGCTGTACATGTCCAAATATGCTGACTACTTCCTGGAGGTCTCTTTACAAGGTGCACCCTGTTCAGTGTTACAAGAATAAACGTGTCTTTCAAAGTTGTTCTCGACTTTTTGTGTAATACAATGAAAAATCATACAGGGAGAGTGGGGTAGGGGACCGGATCACAAACCGGTACTCGGTTCACCTGAAGTGCTGTAGTAAAATCTTTTAGTGATATATAAAATGTATTTATTATTTCTTCAGTTTAATGTACTCTTTCCAAGTCCAAGGTGTCTGGAATTTTTTATATGATTTATGTTGCTATTTGAGTCACAGTATGAAAGTATTGTGATTGTTTATGCAAACTGTGATTGTATTCCAAGCAATATCTGTTCTTAATGAGAATGTTCTTCTAACTTAAAAGTCTCTGTAATTTAAAGATCATGCGTTTCTGCGGTTCGTCCCCTCTCTGGTTGCTGCCGCTTGTATCGCCTCGTCTCGAGTCATCCTGCGCGTGACTCCGCCCTGGCCGTCCCGCCTCCAGTGTCTGTCAGCTTACAGCTGGGAGCAGCTGTTGCCGTGTGTGGAGAGACTTTTAGTGTGAGTTCGGCCTCATTGAAGCTTTTCTGTGAGAATTTCACTGTGTTAAGATTGATACTCTCTGTCTCTCTCTCTGTCTCTCTATCTCTTTTTCTCAGTGCCCACGACAGTGACGTAAAGGAAGCCAACAAGCAGAAATGCCAGCAGCAGGGTGCTCCGACTGCGCAGGCTGTGTACCCCATCCAGGGTCAAAGTGTGACCTTGCATCAGTACATGCAACGGCCGAACTCGCAGTACATTCAGCAGAGCTGCCAGCCGGTGGTGGTGTCTGCTCAGGGCCCTGCGACGTACCTGACACACGCTGCCTCAATGCAGGTCTCCACAGCCCCTGGTCACGGGCTTGGGCAGCCCCAGACCGTGTCTGCACCCATGGATGCCAAAGTGAATATGCCCAGTAGGTCTTATCAGGTGACTGCACTGTACCCCTGCACGGCACCCTGCTTTGACAGGTGATCCGTGGGCTGTTCAGGGGACTGTGTGCTTGTGTTAATGTGTGCATTGGGAATACCAGCACAAAATGGAAGCCCGATGCTCTGACATACTTGAACCAATGAGCTGCTGAATTCTGTCTTTTTAATTTAAAGAATTAAGGTGAAAAACCAGAAGTGTTTGATCACTGTGGTGCTGATGATAAGGGGTCAGGTAACCAACAATTGTGCAGTGTCACAATACTGTAGTGCATTACCCACTGAAAACTACCTTGTGCTGTTTCATTTGTGTTATGTTTACCGAATAGCAGTGTTATGATTTACATTTACATGTTTCATACATGTGGACATAATCTGTACAAGAGACGACTGTGTTTTTTATTAACACCAGCCAGTTTTTGCAAGTGCTTAATTACTCTACCTCACTGAATGTCGAACTAATGTCTTGCGACCTTACAAATGCACTTTTCTACAGTGTTTTTTTTTTAAATAAAATGCAACATTTCTGTTGTAGCTTTTTGTTGTTTTTGCACCCTTTCTGGCCGTATATCCAAAATTTTCACACATCCAGATTTGAAACTATTTGTATAGATGTTTTGAACTCGGACACTTAATAGTTCTTTATTGTCTATGTATATGGATTGAACTATTTAAAAAAAATCAACAACAGGTTTTCAGATAAGCTGTGAATATGAATTGACAAAATCAATCATTTAAACTGATAAACTGATGTTGCATATTGAACAAAAATGTTGATTATATACAGAACAAATATAAAACAAAGCATTAAACTGAACCGGATTCTGCCGAGACAAGTGATTTTGTTAAGCCCAATGGAAGGATATTCGTGAACTCAAGGACAAAAATTTTCTGAGAGAAACTATAGCTGCAATTATTTATTATCAATCATTTGCCTTTATTCAACCACTGCAGTTATTTTCCATGCTCTTAATATGTAATCTCAAATGATGAGAAATTGATTATTAATTATTTGTTTTTTGTTTTTAATACTGCAGTCATTTAATTCCCCGTGCTCACAATTTATGTGCAAGTTATCGTTTGGGTGACTTATTTTAAAACCTAAACCTGAATGTAACGCTGACGATATCGATCAGTAACAACGACCAGTGGCTCATATGCTTAACTGTTTAAAAATAAACTAAAGATTATTATAAAAAATCGCCTTAAGGTATTTTATACTCATACTTCTATAAAACTGGTTTTTCAATTTTTTCACTTTATGTACTGACAGCTCCACCGCATGCGTCTCGCAGGATCCCGACCTGTGTCGTCATATCCGGTGTGAGGGAAACCATCTAGAATATTTCAGCAGGTTCGTGTTCTTTCTCGCTGTGTATTTAAACGCGTGCTCGAGTTATGCCGTGCCCTCACATGTCAATATAAAGCCGTCAGCCCGCGCTGGACGCCTCTACAATAGCTGTTTGCACTTTTTCAACAGGTAAGAAATAAAGAGAGATTTAAGACAGGCTCGGGCGTGCTTGCGTGCGTTTGTTCTTCAAATGCGTTTTGTTGTACAGTTGCGTTTAATCTAACGATGTCGGACGGTGTGTGTTTGTGCTGTTAAATACGACGAACGTCTGTTCACGACTGCATTGCGATTGAATTTGCAGATATTTTATTAAAACACACACAAACACACTGATCTGTTGTGTTTCTCCTCAGCACTGACTGACGTTCCCCGTCATCCCTGTTTAAATCCCAACGTCATGTTAACCGTCATGTTAAGGCATTTTTTGCCTGTCAATCAAAGTGATAACAACACGTCAGCTGTCACGACAGTTTCGTGTTTACAATGGACTCTTCGTACCATGTCGACATTTTTCATCTGGATCGGATCAACTTTTTAAGACGTTCATCTTAAAGTGTTTACCGTGTGTAATCCGGTTGAAGCGGTGCGCGTTACGCAATGACGCTGTCTGTACACACTAGAGCTCAAAACCTCAAACTGGAGCATTCTAGAGATTTAAAGTGAGGGCTGGACTATCTAAATGCTTTCATTTTCAGCTATTTAAATCTATTTAAATATAGACTACTAGTTACTATTAAACCCAACGATTACGACCTGTTTTGGGCCGGTCCATGACTGTTCTATAGGTTTTTCAGGAGTATGTGGGTATAGTCTGTATGTTACACCAGCTGTAATGAAAGCTACTCAATTTAATCTAATCTTTAGGTTTTGATTCTTAAGTTAGATCTTTAGATATATCATATCATATATTACATATCAGACGGCTTGTCATATTTTGGTTTGATGAGGTTTAAAATGCTTGTATGATGATGTTGATATTTTACAGTCCGTGTCTGTTGAGTGTATTTTCTAGTGTATTATTGGTTTTGTTTTTTCTTTGCAGGTGTGTTTGTGTGTGTTAAATTGAATCTGATCTGAGGGAGGCCGTACCGGCCATAGTCATGCTGTGCTGGGGAAATGCCTCGTACGGGCAGCTCGGTTTAGGTGGCATTGATGAGGAGATTGTGCTGGAGCCACGCATATGTGAGTTCTTCGAGGGCAAGCGTCTGCGAGATGTGGGGTGTGGTAGACGCCACACGGTCTTCCTGCTGGAGGACGGGACTGTCTACACCTGCGGCTGTAATGACCTGGGCCAGCTGGGCCATGACAAAGCACGCAAGAAGCCTGGTAGGGCCAGAGCGAAACCAGAGTCATAGTGGTATTAAACCACAAAAGTGTCAATGGACTTAATTGCTGTTTAATTGGCGATGACCTGGTACAGTAAAGCTGTAGAATAGTCAGAGGTTTTAAAACTGCGTTTTGTCATTGCGGTGACCTAAATTAGTCCCGTAATATCATCATTAAAGCCACAATCCGTAACGTTTGCCTTTCTGTTTGAAACATATAATTGCAGGTTATTTCACATACTTTTCTTTACATATACTGAAATCAAAAGAAGCCAAACGGACATTTCCCAGGAAATCATAAAATGTCTGGTTTTTGTTCATTTCTAACCAAAAAAAGCTTCTGATTACAGCTTTAAATGGTCTTATTATGTGCACAATTCATCACTGTGTGGTATTCCGAAATGATTTCATATTATTTCATTCTCAATTATTTCATTATCTTCAAATAAATTAAAATAGCAATAAAATTATTTTTCTTTCCTGGTGATGTCATCAAACCATCAATCTCTCCCGTCCAACCAGCTGGCTCCGTATGGAACGTGCGCTGTTCAAAACCAAATCACTCAAGTCTCATCTCGCATTGCTCCGTGTTTTATATCCTGTATCACTTATATTAATATTTGATCAAACAAGAAAAATGAGCTGTGAACACACACTGTAATGGTGACAGTCAGTCTGAGACACTGAAAGTAATGATCAAATCATTCAGTATAGCCCAAAGAACTGTATTCTGTGGGCAAAGGGTCATTTATTCATAATTTTCATTGCAGAAACGTTACTTTTAAATGAATGTATTTATTTGACGTACTTTAGCATTAGCGGGTCGATCAAACCCTCAGTGGTTTTGTCGAACCTTGTTTGTGAAACTCTGTTTTGGGTTATATCAATGGAACAGTCTGTAACCTTCAGCACATTCTGCTAAAAATAATGACATAATCAGTTTTGTAACATATTTCCACATATTGCACAGAAATGCATACAGTCCGGTCAAAGTGACATTCACTGCTTTTCTAAAGAGCTTCAACTGTCAGTTCCTGAGAAGTCACATGACCTCTCAGGAACTATTTAACAAGTGTTAAATACAGACCATACATTTTACAGCTCTGTTTTCAAAGTGCTTCATTGTTGTGAGTGTTTTATAAGCGGACAAACAGGTTTCAGTAAATGTAGCAAATATAATAATAATAACAACATACAACTTATTTTAGCATTGTAAAGTAAGATGAAGTAAACAATCAATGGAATATCAGTTATATAGATTGTGCAGTTCAAATATGAATTTAGCTGTAGATGCAGTACACGTTCAACATGGCCGTTCTGTTGAGCAGTAGTGCAGCTCTATGGTTTAAGATCAGATTATGGTTCTTCTATGACCATATAAAGATCTGAATATGGTTCTTCTATTTTCCACTTAAGATCTGATTATGGTTCCTCTATGACCCTCTGAAGATCTGATTATGGGCCTTCTATGACCCTCTGAAGATCTGATTATGGTTCTTCTGTGACCCTCTGAAGATCTGATTATGGGCCTTCTATGACCCTCTGAAGATCTGATTATGGGCCTTCTATGACCCTCTGAAGATCTGATTATGGGCCTTCTATGACCCTCTGAAGATCTGATTATGGTTCTTCTATGACCCTCTTAAGATCTGATTAGGGGCCTTCTATGACCCTCTGAAGATCTGATTATGGGCCTTCTATGACCCTCTGAAGATCTGATTATGGTTCTTCTATGACCCTCTTAAGATCTGATTATGGTTCTTCTGTGACCCTCTCTAGAGCAGGTCGTGGCTCTGGATGCTCAGAACGTTGTAGCTGTGTGTTGTGGTGAAGCTCACACTCTTGCTCTGAATGATAAAGGTCAAGTGTTCGCATGGGGGCTAAACTCAGATGGGCAGCTTGGCCTGGCAAACATAGAAGAGTGTGTCCGTGTACCCAGGTAAAGAATTGAAAAACTAACATAGAATAATATTTACAGTTTACTCTGCCATAACCCACCACTGTCTATCTGTTATGTGTTTTCTGTTCTCAGAACTGTCAAAAGTTTATCGGAGGTACACATTACCCAGGTGACCTGTGGTTACTGGCACTCCCTTGCTTTAGCCAGAGGTGTGATTCTGACTCAGAAGCTCAATATTTCTGAATGTGATTGTGGTGTAATTGTGTTCAGCATTGCCCTTATTATGCTCTTTGTTCCCTGAACTCTTATTTCAGGAGGTCAGATGTTCTCCTGGGGTCAGAATAAATATGGGCAGCTTGGGCTTGGGAAGAAGGGATCGTGTGTCTCCTCTCCACAAATCATTCAGTCTTTGCAGGGTGTGCCATTCGCTCAGCTGTCTGCTGGTGGGGCCCACAGCTTTGGACTGACTCTGTCTGGGGCCGTTTTCGGCTGGGGACGGAACAAGTTCGGCCAGCTGGGTCTTAATGACAACGATGGTAAAAGAAACAGCTTGCAGATTCTGATCGTTTTCCCAGCTTGAATGATGTTGATGATGAGATGCATGGTGTTCTTCAGATCGCTCTTTCCCCGCCTTGCTGAAGACTCTCAGGTCTCAGAGGGTGGTTTATATTTGCTGTGGAGAGGACCACACGGCAGCGCTGACAAAGGTTTGCTTTCTGTGTGCAGTCTGCAGTATTTGTCGAGCTTTTATCTGTCTGTCTGTCTATCAATCAAAAATGTAACTCTGTATTTATATAACAGATTTAGGAAAAGGTAGGGTAGGCAGTTCCTGCCATCCCTTCAAAGCTCTCTCCAAAGCCACACCCCCCACAGAAGATATATATTTAAGATATATATTGTTATATTATATCGATTATATTTAAGATGTATAAATGGGTATATTAAGATATACACTATATCATAAATATATTAATACTTAGTGATTGCTGTTACACTTAGTGATTGCTGTCAGGATGTGAAGAGACTGTTTCTGGAGAAACATTGCCTTTAAAAGGCCAAAAAGGGTCTGTAAAATCACAGTGATATTCACCATGTTGATCACTTTACATCCCAAACAAAATCATGGTGAATACACGGTGTATGATTGTTTGTTTTGCAGGAGGGAGGTGTGTTTACATTTGGGGCTGGGGGATACGGTCAGCTGGGACACAACAGCACAAACCACGAGGTGAACCCCAGGAAAGTGTTTGAACTGATGGGAAATGTGGTCACACAGATAGCTTGTGGAAGGTAGTTATCACACAATTCCATATGGCATACGCAGAACATTTTAATGGCTGCACTCTCTGTTTGTCTGTATACAGCAAAGAGCTTGTGCAAATATATCCTGTGAGAGGTGTTTTACAATGATAAGAACATGAATTGCTTTCATTTTTACCTGCACGTAAGGCAGCACACTTTGGCGTTCATCCCTTCATCAGGAAAGATCGACTCGTTTGGTCTAGGGGGTAACGGGCAGCTCGGCACTCGCTCCACCTGTAACAGGATGAGTCCCGCACCCTTGAAAGGCTGTTGGCGAGCTCACACTGACCCTGTGCCAATGGATGTAGGTGAGTTGCCTTCATACAAACATTCCCTCCAATCACTTACATCTGTAGTGTATAACAGGCACAAATCAGTATGCGTAAGAAATAGTATGTCCAAAACATCAGTATGCAATAAACAGCAGGCGAGAAATACACGGATGAGTTGGTTTCTTTAAGTTGCAATGGTTGTACATGAGACTCTGTTCATGGTTAAAACCCTGTGGTGATGTTTCAGATCTGACAGGGATGTGTATTTCAGAGACAGAACAGAGTTACTGTGTGAAGAGGATCTTTGCTGGAGGAGACCAGAGCTTCGCTCACTACGCTTCACCTCAGGTACACAGAGCAGAGGTCAGAGGTCAAACGCATCATTGTGAGAGGCTTTCCTCTAATGCCTTTAAATGTATTTTAAACCCTAAATGTATACGACACCATCTAATTAAAGTAAGGTGGGGCTTGATTTCTTATTATTTAATTGGATGATAATATTAATATATATTAAGATAATATTGTTGTTAATATTATTTTTACTCACCCACACAGACTTTGTTACATGAGCTGCAATCATGTAAGAGAGACAGTATCTTCTTTCTTAATGGCATCATGTACCCATGTGGGCTGATAACTGGATTTCTTTACTGTGTTTAATCGGTCTGTGCCATCATTGGCGTGCTGTTTCTCATTGAAATCATTAAAAAATCAATATACAGTCACCCTTTCATACTTTCAGTGTTCAAAACTGTCAAATGTATTTGCACATCATGCTTTTGGAAGTGTGAAGAAGTTGTGTGAAGGTTTTGAGGTTCTCAGGGTGTGTCTGAATAACTCGTCTGTGCTTCTTTAGGACAACAGTCCTCCAATGGATGTTAGAGTAAGCAATCCTGCTGGACAGATCCTGACACTGAGTGATGAGCTCATCCAGAAATGGCTCAGTCACGGCCACGGGAGACTTTCATCAGAAATCACCAAGTACTGCGTTTACATTCTCTGCTTTTAATTAGGTCATGTGTGTGACTTCTGCATACGTGACTCCAGAATCAATCAATCAATCAAAAGGATCAATCAATCCTTTCTCAGCATTGTTCCTCAGTGCTTTAAATGTGTGTTGTTGAAAGGAGCAGGAATAGCATGTTGTACTTTAAGTTAAAGGCAGTGTATGTGATTTTTTTTCCAAAAACATTTTTGTAATGCTGGTTAAACGTCTCTTTTGGGAGAAACAAGGATGTCTTGCTTTCCTGTCAAACTATGTATTTGCATGCCTCTGCATACCCAGTTACTTATGCATAACATACGTTTGTTTGTTGTTGCTAGCCTCTCTGAACTTGCCTACCCTGCCTTTAAACAGTCTCTGGACAGCAGCAGGTTGTAATCAGGATACTGATGGTCTGTCTGATGTCTCTTACAGTGAGATTGATCTCGTGTTCTCCTCCGCGAGCTGTCTCAACGGAAGCTTCCTCTCCAGAAGGTAACTGGAGATGCTGTTGTGCACCTGCTCTTGATGATTGGCTAAAGTGAGCAATAAAACTCCGGCAATTGTTCAGTGATTCACATCACTGTCTGTTTTCAGGTTAAAGTGATAGGTCACTCAGAAATGAACATTCTTCCATCACTGACTCACCCTCATGTCATTCCAAACCTGTATAAATGTCTGAGGACCACAAAAGAAGATGTTTTGAAGTATGTTGGTAATCACACAAAACCACTGAGACTTTTCTCAAAATATCTTCTTTTGTGTTCCATGGAAGGGAAAAAATGACTTGCGGGTGAGTAATGGATGGATTAATTTTGTATGGATGTGTTCATGAATACATGAAGGTCTATTATCTGATGTGATTGTTGTGTTGTCAGTAATCCAGGTCATTACAGCACTAGCAGTAAGTGCTCTGGTGTGGATATAAACACAGCGCGGCTGCTCTTCCACAGACTCATCCAGCCCGATTATCCACACGTCTCACAAATTGTGAGTCAATTTGTTTGTATCTCTAACATCCATGAAAGCAAATCAAATACCAGTTTCATAATGTGTGTTTTGCATACAGCTTTAGCAGAGATTTCTTTAGTCTTTTGAAGTGTGGCAGACAGTAAAAATCACCATCTGTTTTCATTGTGTGGAAAACAGAGGTTTATACAACGTAACATTTTGTTTTCATGGAAGAAACCACAAATAAATGGGTGTTCATGACAGCATGTTTGTTTTGAGGTAGAAGTGTTCTTTAAACTGCTCATCGGTCTTACTGTAACTAGCTTCTGGTCTTTCTGTCTCAGATTGCTGCTAGTTTAGAGAAGAACCTCCTCCCGAGGTTGAGCAGTTCACCTCCAGACATCGAGGCTCTGAGACTTTACCTCACACTGCCTGAATGTCCGCTCCTCATCAACCCAAACAACTACAACACCCTCACCATCCCCTTCGCCAAAGCTGTCACCAGCCTGAAGGAAGCGCCGCTCAAAGTGCTCGGTACTTCCTGTCCCCCACCACAGGAAACGTTTACCTGACACTACGCTGACATAACAGGCTCAACAAAACCACCACTCAACAAGTATTTCTAGATCTGATTTAAAATGAACTGGGAATACTGGTTAACTCTACTCGTGTCTGTATTGTAGGAAGTATTTTTGGCACTTTCACATCTCACATTTAAAAGACTTCTGTTCTCACCTAGGAAAATTCCCAGAGCAGTTGGACTGTTTTGTTTTTAGAAGTTAAAAGGAATTAACTTCTGTCCAACTGCACATGTACAAAACATCCACATTAACTGTATGCTAAGTGCACTAGTAGTGTACACTAAGCAATGGGCAGCGTCTTCATATTGGTATGTATTTCTGAACACGTCTTGTTTATGTACTCAACAGCATCAGTGCATCGTCGCACAGCACGTCAGAGGGCGCACTAGTTCAGCTACTCTCGCAAAGAAATATCTCGCAATAATGAATCTCGCAAAGAAATATATTTTATTAAGTAGCTTTTTCTCTGAAATCCTCAGGCCTCTAACAAATTATTTAAAGCTGCAGTCTGTAGCTTTTGCTTCTTTATCACCATTTGAACCCTGAAATTGCAGGTTACTTTACATACTATACAAACGTAAGACCAATTGCCATTACCCGCAAAAGTCATGTACTTGCTCTGTTTTTGTTCGCAGCTTTAAATTAGACCCATTAAACCACTACAGTAAATTATAAATCACTACCGTGATGTAAACTGTACATACACTTGTGCTTGACAGTTGAATTCATACATCTTTGCGGTAATGAGAGTGAAATTCTTCTGTTCTTCTGTAGGTAACTGGTGGTCCAGGTTTGAGCCGGCGGTCTTCCAGAGGCCAGTAGAGCTGTATAAAGAGGTGGTGGTGTATCTTCTGCGCATGCAGAAACTGGGAATTTCCCCCTCTGAGCAGAGGATCTTCACCTGCTTCCTGCACATCTCACTCAAGTTCCTGGAGATCCTTCACTCAGTGAGCACCCCTGTCCAAAGTACACACTGTTCCAAACCTTAGTGAGCTCCCTACTTAGGAAATGAACATGTCTGTGGAATCTTTGAGATGGTGAAACGAATGAAATAACACCGGTCTGGCTTGACTTGCTTCAGCAGTGACCGATGGATGTGTGCCAAAATTAACAAAGTGAGACTGAGTTTATCGCTTGAACAGATCTGATTTCTCTCTGTTGTCTGTACCGCCATCTCTGATTGAAACATAAAATTACAGAGTTCTGATGAATCATATCAGGTCAGTGTTCAAACTGACAGTCTGACAGTGATTTTGATGGAGCTGGTGCTCCCTCAGAAGATAGCAAGGCTGGTTACTAGGGTTTGGAACAGAGCCATTGCATATGAAACCTGGTATTACAGCAGTAATAATGTGTTATGTGGTGTCAGGTTAATGAGCGGGCCGGTCAAATTATCCAGTATGACAAGTTTTATATTCACGAGCTGGACGAGCTGATTGACATTAGGAATGACTATGTCACCTGGATTCAGCAGCATATGTTCTCTGGGGTGAGTCTGACCCTCATCACTCATCATACAAACACAATGGATTCGTATGATCGTAAGACTGTAAGACGTACAAGTGTCAGATCTTCTGTTTCTAACAGGTCATTAACTCTCAGGTGACCATGTGCAAATACCCGTTTGTTTTTGATGCTCCTGCAAAGACGACGTTGCTGCAGACGGATGCTGTTATTCAGATGCAGGTGAGATTCTCCGCCTTCATGTGACCTGATGTTTTACTGTAGTTCACCAAAGTCAGGGAGAGTCTCTGCACTCGGCGGCCATCTTTGCATCGCCTCCAGACAGCTGTTTTAGTCATACAAGACCAAGTCCTGTCTGCTTGAATGGAGGAAGACGGCTATCTCTAAAATCACTGGCTAAGATCACAATTAAACAATCTGACCAGCTTTTAAACCTAACATCAGTTGTACCATAAATTCTGTTTTTAAGCTTAAATTGAACATACACACAAGCTGGCAAGTACCTCACAACACTGTATGCAGCCCCTCCCCAGAGAATCATTAGTGTTTACTGATTGACGATTGGCTCTTTCTACTAATAGGCGGGACTTTATTCACTAGAGCGGCCATATTGAGCGCTGTGCTTTCACACATTCATAGAAACAGAAGTGCAGCGTCTGGCTAATTCTCTAATCTCTGAGTAAACTCTCAGTGTTGTGTGTGTGCAGATGGCTGTCGACCAGGCTCAGAGGCAGAACTTCACCTCTCTCTTCCTCTCTGGTGGAGGGGTGGAGTCAGTGAACCCCTGTCTGATTCTCATTGTACGGCGGGACAATGTGGTTGGAGACAGCATGGAGGTCCTGAGGAAGTCCAAAAACGTGGATTACAAAAAGCCTCTTAAGGTAATTAAACAGCCTTATTCAGAGCATCTTCATTTTTATCAAGCTGCGGTCTGTAACTTTTGCCTCAATCACTTTTAGAAGCATAAAATTGCAGGTTATCTTACGCTGTGAATTGGGAAAAGGAGACTTAGAACACTGTCGTGTAATTGTTCAGTAACTCATTTTTGTTCATTTTAACCTAAAAAAGTTAAGGATTGTAAGTTACGGACAATAAACGTCACTGACGAGTGATATAAGTTGGTGTTTTATTGGCCCTGTTTTGATTGGTAATAAAAATCATGACATTTGAAGGGTTTATGAAACCAAAGACTGATGTTGTTGTATGTTGACCACTGTAAGCTGTAGCATTATCATTTAAACAGTTTCTGAGTGTGTGGTCGTGATCTGCAGGTGATCTTTGTTGGAGAGGAGGCTGTGGACGCTGGAGGCGTGAGGAAGGAGTTTTTCCTGCTCATCATGAAAGAGCTGCTGGACCCCAAATATGGCATGTTCAGATACTACGAGGAGTCCAGACTTATCTGGTTTGCTCATAAGGTATTTCAGAGATGATGCTGTCGTGGTGTAAGCTGGTATTGTGCATTGTGGAAAGTCTCACTCGTGTGTTTTTTTTAACACAGACATTTGAAGACATTGATCTATTCCATCTGGTCGGTGTCATTTGTGGACTGGCCATTTATAACCTCACTATAGTGGAGCTGAACTTCCCTCTAGCGCTCTACAAGAAACTCCTGAAGAAAACTCCCAACCTAGAGGACCTGAAGGAGCTCATGCCTGACGTAGGAAGGTGTGTGTGTGTGTGTGTATAACGTTAGATTTGCCCTTTTTATTGGTCCTCATTAATTTAAAAGGCTTGTAAATCAGCCAATCATGTTTTTCTTTAAATCTGATGCCATGACCTGTGGTAAGGAGTTTGGTTGTAGTTGAGATGGTTTTATCTTCTGATTGTTCTCCAGGAGTCTTCAGCAACTGCTGGATTATACAGAAGATGATTTAGAAGAAACGTTCTGTCTGAATTTCACAGTAAGAAACTCTTCACAGTTAAAGCGTCATGTGTACGTAATGTCCACGCTTCATTTAAAGAATGTATATAACTGTGTGTGGATATGCAGTCACGTGTATGTTTGATCGTAGATCACGGAGGATAATTTTGGGGCTACAGAGGTTTTAGAACTGGTTCCCAATGGGATGGACATCAGTGTAAACATGTCAAACAGGTGCTGCATCACTCTAATCACATATATGTTGATATGTGACGCGTGCTGACGAAATAAGTCACATTGAGCACTAGTCATGAGTTAATTGTGAGTTACAGGCCAAACAAGTGAAAGGTTTTAACAAAAATGAGCTTATTTAGCCCTCGTCTAGTGATGCTTCAAAACATCTAAAATCATCTTTATTCGTTCGTTTTCAGAGAAGTGAACCTTTCGTTGTCTTTCATTTGTTTAAATAGTTTTTTTCCTGCTATCTTCTTGACTGGGGTAGCAGTCGTTTTTTCAGATTCAAACAGATCACACATTACTTTACAGGTTTTTTAAATGGACAGTGTGAAAATAAGAACTCATTTTTGAAAATGTGCACATTGTGACTCATTTTGCGAGCGTGGGTCACATATTTCTACACCATTACTGGTGGTTGTATGTGAATACAGTGTTAATGAGCATACATGAGCTGAATACAGTATTTATTTTGATTGGGTTCGTGTGTGTATTCTTCACAGGCAGGAGTTTGTCAACGCTTATGTGAATTATATTTTCAACACTTCAGTAGCGCCTCAGTTCACTGCCTTCTACTCTGGATTTCACAAAGTGTGCGGAGGGAAAGTTCTGGAGCTCTTCCAGCCCAGTGAACTGCAGGCCATGGTGATAGGAAACACCAATTATGACTGGAAGGAGTTAGAGAAGGTACGAAATACAGCCGTAGATAGTGTCTGCAAGCAATTATGCTAATAAGCTAACAGCGCAAACACGCCCCCAAATGTGTGTTTGAGGGAATGTTTGCTGCTGTAGTTTGTCAATGTGGTGACTGGTCACTCACAGCAGGATTGTATTGATCCTCAGAGCACAGAGTATAAGGGCGAGTACTGGGCGGAGCATCCCACCATCAAGATCTTCTGGGAGGTGTTTCATGAGCTGCCTTTGGAGAAGAAGAAACAGTTTCTATGTAAGTGAATCATCTGTTGCTTTAAGGTGTCACGCCAGCGTCTCCTCAGTTCTCATCTCTAGTTTTAGATGAACTCAGTACTCAACTTCACTAACCATTTAGTTAGTTGTGGAATGACTTTCCAACCATACTGACTCCCCCAGTTCACTGTACTGTTGGTTGTTTCTACTGCTGATTTGCTAGTAATGTTACTGATGGAGCTCCACTGTTCTCAGTCTGATTGCTAGGAGCTACGTTGCATCACTGCTCATTTGCACAAACTGCACGACTTTGTGTCTCATGATGCTACCGTACTGCAGATCGGTTGTGCTGCATCGCTGCAGCTGGCTGCCATTGCAACTGTGCTGCAACGTTGCAGCTCGCTGTCATTACCAGAGCGCTGTGACACTATCTACACATCTTTCTCTGCAGTGTTCCTGACAGGCAGTGACCGCATCCCCATTTTGGGCATGAAGAGTCTGGCGTTGGTCATTCAGCCCACTGGAGGCGGCGAGCAGTATTTCCCTGTAGCACACACATGCTTTAACCTGCTGGACCTTCCCAAGTACACTAGCAAGGAGACACTCAGAGACAAACTGCTGCAGGCTATTGAACACAATCAGGGCTTTAACCTTGTCTAATGTGAGCAAGCTCCAGTCACACAGTTCATCTGCAGACCACACGAGATACGCAGGTGTCACGCACTTCAGACCGCAGAAGACTCGCCGTGTAACTGCAGCAGCCTTTAATATATATATTGTGCATCTGAAGCTGTAACAAAAATCATTTACATTACAAATGAAAACACATATCTGGGACAAACACGAGTCCCAGTGCGCTTAGTTAAAAGAACAAGTGTTTGTCCGTCAGTATTTTGTTACTTACTCAAAGTTTGGATCACTAGAAAGTTTTGCCTGTCTTCGCACTTTTTTGTTTACAGTAGTGACATATCTCATGTATCAGTGCTGTGATGACACTCTTTAAGGTTCTTTTGGCTTGTTATAAATGATTGGTTTGACTAATTCATGACTTTAGCATTAGAAGATTTTCTTTTACTAAACCCTAAAGACTGACTGTGATTGGTCCAGCTCTCTAGGTTGTGTTATAACTGCGTAACTTACTGACTAACCGCTTAACTTTACTGAATGTAAAGACTCATATTTAAAGAAGTCAAAAATGTGTCATAATGAATGTTTTTGCTGAAACGTTTTTCTGCACATTTTGTTAAATTAAACCGTGTATCCTAAAATAATATTGTGTGTTATGTGCCTTAACTAAAACCCTTAAAACCTTTTTTTTTACTAATTTCCTTTTTAATTTGCTGAAGTTTGAGTAAGTATCAAAATCTGATGGCAAGTGGAGGGGTGCGTGATGAGAATCAGATGTATTCATCACAGGTTTAACTGTCCTACAGTGACACAGCAGAAGTCTTACAGGTGATATGTTGAAGACTGCATGATAATAAAGAGCAATCACATGTCCATTCATCCTTCTGATGGTATTATTGAGTTCTGACCAATAATGAGTTTATTTCAGGAGCTCATCAAACTTAAACCCCCGAAACTCCTGCAGGTCTTAATATCCTGCATCACATGCGTCTGCCTGCATCACACATGCTACTAGTTGCTGTACCATTTTGTGTTTGTGTTGAATCTGTGTAAAGCAATGACACGAACAAATGCTGAACTTTTTCCAGTGTTTGTCAATTGTAAATAAACACAATATTTTTAGTTATGTTGCGGTTGTTCGAGTGTTTTTGTGTTGATTGATGATCATGTGGGTGGATCTACATGTGACTTCACATCAGACATACTGAAAAACCAATGAAAATAACTCCACAAGCTGCAATTTTATGTTTTAAACAGAGATGGCGGTAGAGAGCAACAGATTGCAGCTGTTTATTCTGCAGATTTAGAAATGCTTCCACAAACACTGCTGAAGATTTAAAATAGCTTTATTCTTTATCTCTGTACATGCTTGGCAAAGGCACTGAGGTTATAAGGGCTCCATGCAGGAGATTCTGCAGGGCTTTAGTGGTGTTTGTGTGTGTGTGTGTGTGTGTGTGTGTGTGTGGGTGTGGTCCACAGAACGGCTGTCAGATCAGTGAGGCAGCTCATGATGGACCAGTTTATAATGCGATCCGCAGGACGGGCAGCGCTGTGGGTTTCCTTCATGAAGCCAGAACCACACGATAGCCGTGTTGTCCTCCTCACCTTCACAAGACAAGATAAAAGGTGTTGAGGCGTTTCCTCTGCCCTTGTTAATGCTTTATTACTGGTTTATAGATTGCATAGCTGCCTTTGATTGGGTCTACAGAGGGTTTATTATTCATATCTGTACTGGTAATAATAATGCAGAGCAGGAAACATTCTCAGAACACTTATCAAAAAACATTCTTGAAGTAACATTAGCATAACGTTTATAAACATCGTATGTCACATATCAGAAACATGATTTCTAATTTGTTAGTGAAACATTTTAAAAACGTTAGAGAAGTTTAAAAAATGTTCTTGTAACAGTAACGCTAATATAACCTCTAAAAAACTGGACGTTTGGAACGTTCCTAGAACTTTTAAAAATAATGTTTTTAACATTTTATTACTTAATAATAACATTAGTGAATCATTGCTATAACCTAAAATTGTTAGCTGGTGAGGTTTCTAACAAGATCACACAGTGCTGCAGGGTTCAGATCCAGCTCTAATGAATCACACCTGGAGCAGCTGATTGAGATCTTTAGCACTGACACAAACATTCAGGCAGGTGTGTTGGAGCAGATCAGAGCTGATCTCTGCAGCTCTGTGGACCTCCAGGAACATGGAGACCCTTCCTGTGGTTGGTTGTGTGAATTCAGTAACGTCACAGATGTTGACTTCAGCTGGTGTTATTGATTAAGTTTCTATTGATTAAGTTTCTGATATTTGAATTCCTCGTGGTTCTGTAGTGCAGTCGCATGTGTGTTGTCTTACACAGACAGCCGACCAGCCGTTTGTTATTGATGCTTGGAACGACATGAGGGTCATCTCTGCTTCCAGTGTATTCTTTGGGCTTTAGGATGCTGTAAGGATCCTACAGAACAGATTAGGAATGGCATGTATAATGAAGCATCATCTTTAAAGCGTGTACTCAAACTGTCATCGTGTTGCTCACCTGTCCCTTTTTCATGGCCTGCAGGACGCGACGCTCCAGCCCTGCAGCCTGTTCCTCATCTGTTGGAATCCCTGAAACCAATAATATTATATACATTTACATTTAAGTTCCTTTTCGGCGTCAGTATTGTAATAAATCGCCCTTTAATCGAAATCACCTTTAATACATTTTTTGCTGCCATAAATATTTGGGTTATTCATTAGAAATAGTAGAAGTAATGCAGCCATTTTACTGCAAATATTAATATTTATTCCACGCGTAACTGTATTATGCTAATATTATTTGTTTTACTTTGCACAGCTGTATGTTGTTTTCCCCGGGTTGTAGTTGCAGCATGTGCTCGCTAGATGTCGCCAGACATCAGATGAATAAAGCGGCGATGTCAGATTCCTCTTGAGCGCCATGAGACAGAATAACTGACACACGAACTTCACTTTCATGCCAAGAAAGGCCGAACTGCGGCCCTTCACAACACAAACTCCAAATGACCTTGATTCTCTCTCTTTATATATTGATATATAGTTAACCTATTATTGTTTTAAGTAACGTGTAGCGCGCACAAACCTTAAACCAAGTGTCGTTTTAGTTTCCAAAAAACATTGAGCAGGTGACATTCGTATGTCCGATGTGTGTCATTCTGCTGTGACACCACGTCGTTACGACCAGGTTCACGTTAATGACAAAATATACATCCCTCATTATTTACAAATAAAGAAAACACGATTTATTTGTTCATTACACGTGCAAAAGTACGTATTGTGCGCTACTGTGACTCAATCTGCGGAATTGTGCAGTATCTCTCACCTCTCCCGGCCATTGCACGCTGGGGGGTTCTCAGTAATATATTCGGTCTTGTCATCAGAGTTGTCTGAAAAGCTCGCAGTAGTAGTTTACTCGCCATCTTTCCGTGATTTTCAGTTCTCCGTGCGCTCTCCCGCAGACAGACACGCGCTGAGTGAACCGCAAGCTGTGACGGTCAACCGACTGAGTGACACTGAGGACTGACCAATCACAGAGAAGAGCCGCCTGACGGTGACCAATGAATGAACACACCGCTGTAGCGTGAGCAGGTGTGTGTGTGTGTGTGTGTGTGTGTGTGTGTGTGTTCTGGTATTCATCACGTTGTGGGGACATAAGTCTGTTTACACAGTCACGTCATGGGGACCTCTTGCGTTGTGGGGACCAAAAGTCAGGTCCCCATAAGGGAAAGCCATATAAATGAATAGAGGAGCTGTTCTGAAGGTGGTGGGCGGAGTTTCAGCGTTGGCTCATAGCACACGTTTATCCGTGAATGTGTGAGTGTGAAGGGAGTGCTCAGCTGCGCCCCCGAAGATTTGTGACCGGTACTGCGCGCGCTTCTCCACACACACGTTCTCCAAATATGGTTCGCTCCGCCCACTTCCTCGTCCTCGTTATGAACGATATCTGCAGCAATTAAAAAAAT
>JAZGTJ010003910.1:3350-33044 GCA_036877575.1 Botia almorhae
TCAAAGTAATTGAGCCGCCTCAGGGTAACAGAGAACGTTCTTAGAATGTTGGCTAATAAAAGTTCTCCCAAAGTTCTTACATTATATATATCAGAAACGTTCTTCTTAAGTAGCGTCAATACTTTCAAAATAACATTGTTAATGTTTTTGTTACTTAATGGAAACATTAGGGGATCGTTCTTACAACCTAAAAAAACGTTAGCTGTGTACATCTCGACAGAGGTTGGTGTAACAACCACTTAGTAAATGAATCAAGACGCTTCCTCTCCAGGCATTTATTATAAAGCTCCCAGACAGAGTTTTGATTATCTATATGTGTTGTGTATCTACAGTGGAGTTCTCGCATCAGAGAATCACTTAATAGATGCTCAGGCGTTTAAATGATGCCGTACCTTTGAACAGCGCTACGTCTGCGGGAGGTTTGGCGTCGGGAGCGATGCAGGTCACTGTGTACTTCTCTCCCTCCACCCACGGTTCGTCAGACTCCAGCTGGATGTACGGCTGTGAGGGCGGGACTTTGACGGGGGAGAGAGCAGAAGGTGGTGATGGGAGATTTACCGGCAGGGGATTGTCACAATGTATTATTTGATTACAAGCTGTGAACTCGTTCGGTGTCTGGTTGAAGAGATATTTCAAAGCTTTTTGGTGACGTTTAAAAGACACGCTGACGTTCAAGCACAAACAAACATGCGTGTTTCTCAGTTTGGGAGCAAGCTACTAGCAACATTATGAATAATGTCTCAGGAAGGAAGGTAAATCTGAAGACTACATGTCCAAAGGGAAAGATGGTTCATTAAAACAGCAAACTGTGAGGGGTTGTGTGTTACAATGATGGCAACATCATATTTAGCATATGCTAACTATATACTTATGTAACTATACTTTACTAAATATGTATAAGTGTGCATTTATGTATATGCTGTTTTTTACACTCTGTCTTTCCCAGAAAAAATGAAAAACTGAAAAAAAACTGAAAGTACCGATGACTCATCCTGCACTAAACAGATTTTCGTCCAATCAGAATGTGAGGTTGTTGCATTACAATGATTTTACCACTGGTGGGGGAAGGGATCTTGTATAATACTTTATGTATGATACCTAATATCATCAAGATCTTGCATATTCTCCCCAACCACTGTCTCATTCCTTTTGTTTTGTTTTCAAGTGTACTGTGCATATACAAACAAGACAGAAACACTTTACATACAAACAAGACAGAAAACACAACATTTGGTGACGAACGAAAGTACAGGCTTGCACCTAAACATGAACCACGTTAAAACGTGTAAACCATAAACACATAACAAGACAGTTATCTCACAGAGCTTTTAAAGGGTATCAGTTTTTCTCCGTTGTTTGCACACACCAGCGTTGCAGAGGCGCGCCGCCTCATTATCAATTGAAACGCCTGTGAATCTGACGCGTGGTGAAGCGCAGGCCCTGTGCTGTCGACAAACCTCCATAAACACCCTCAATGTTAATCTAGCACAGCGCTCTCCTTATAGAAAAACAGCAGCAACTGTTGAAAACAAAATCACCTCCAGCGGAAGAGACGCGCACGCCGCCGATCAAAGCGCCCCTCCTCGCCTCTCCGACGCGCAACTTTGCCCTCATCGCTCGGGGCTACAGAGCGCTTCTGTGCGTTTTTTGACAAGAGAGAGTGAAACTCATATTTTGTGCTTTGTTCAAACGACACGTGCCACCGTCCAAGTTTATGCATGCAGCACAATTTTCCTTCTGTGAGCTCGATATTGGTTTTAAAATGAGGATCATCCTTGGGTGGCTCAAGAAAGATCCAAGAACGCGTTCAGGTGTGTGAACAATGATGCGTTGTTGCCTTCAAAACAAGGAACTGAATACTGCAAGCTACATTATATGTACTGTATTTAATAAAAACGCAACGCGCATGACGCATGAGGCTGGAGAAAACGCAGCTGACAGCGGCGCAAACGTTATCGCATGTTTCAACACGTGACAAAAACATTAACACAGACAGAAACTGAAGTACATTTAGATCTATAATATTCTGACAGCATATTTTAAGTTTTTAAAATAACATACTTCCCAAAGCAGCAAAACACGCGCTACAGTTAAAGCAATTATTTTCTAAATGAAGTATATAATTATTTGCCATATTAATTCATGTGCCAGTTTCTCGACAAAGGAAATTATCATCATTAATTATAAATAAAATGAATGCATTTAAATGAATCGATTATAAACTTAAAAAGTTGAAGAAAAAAATCATTTCACTCCTCCTAATTTTCCAACGCAACAGGACGCAAAAACCTTAGCATTTAAATTACAAATGTAACCATCTCATAAAAACTCTAGGTAAAATAATAAAATAAATGATAAAAGGCCTCAATTCTGGTCATAAATTACACAAAGGTTTTTTAGGTAGTCAGTCTCGCCCCTGGAGTGTTCTGGCACTAGGGGGCGTTATTGCTGTGTGCTGCTCTGCACTGCGGCCCATGGGGCGGTACAGAGAGACAGATGGGGCACGACTCGGGCTTCAGCTGATTTGAGGGAAGCAGTTGGAGCTGTGTGGACAGACACTGATGGCTGAGGAGAGCATTGCCGAGGAGCTCGCTTAGATAATGAGATGCATTTGTTTTCTCTTCTCCTCCGCGCTCCCTCTCTCTCTTTTTAACTGCTTACAATTCCCTCTCACTGCCTTCTCTCTCCTCACCCTCACACCATCACCTCTCTCTCTCTCTCTCTCTCTCTGCAGATGAACTGTGGATCATCAACTGTTGTGCTAGGAAAGACATTGTTCAGGCACGTAGATTTTCGTAAGGAGTGATGGTATGCTCTCCTCATCTCTCTGTATGTCTTTCACTTCATTCTCACTTCCCTCATTGGGTTCTACACTTCCCTCATTTCCTCACCCTTTTCTTTCTGTTTGCTGCAGTAAAAACAAGTGTGTGTGTGTGTGTGTGTGTTTGGCAGTCTGTTATTTTAAGAAGGAAGAGAAGAGATGATGAGAGACAGTGTGTGTGTATGTGCATGTGTGTGTGTGTGTGTGTGTGTGTGCGTGTGTGTAAGGTGGTGGGAGTCTGACTTGTCTACATTAGGAGGACCAAACATCCATAAAATCTGACTACATCATTGTAGTGATCAGCCAACGGTCCCCATGAGGAAAAGCGCGTAATACACATACTAAATAATGTCCTAAAGACCTCATAAGATCATAATTGGAGCTTTTAGGGCAATCAGTCCATGTCTATTAGCTTTCAAACCCCCTATAACCCCCTATCGTACACCAAGGTAGACATTATACATAACATTGTCTATAAACATGATATTTTACCAGATATATGTTGTCTTATTTGATTGTTTATATATGTCTTATTTATTGTTGATATATGTTGTCACCACATATATGCAGTCTTTCTCTTCCAGGAAAACCAACTTAACATACTGATGACTCATCTTGCACTTCACAAATTTTGACCAATCAGATCCTTTCAAGAGTGACAGTGCCCCTCCTCCCAGGAGTCAATGGCCGCCAATAGTTGGGCAAAGATTATAACCTCAGAGAAGCCCACCCTAGTTACAACCATACTTTTCCTGGCCTCCCCGCATACACACATACACACACTTATACAAATATAAACACAGACATGCAGACGTTGTAAAAATAAACACGCTTAGGCAGGAAAAAGGGACCCGCGAAATTTGATTTATTACACCAACGCAGACGGATGGACAGATAAGGAAGATAAGAGGCTCGTTAGTGCAGACAGACGAACACGTTTCGCTCACACATGCTCATCAATAAAGATACAAACATGCAAATGTTCCCACAAAACTCACTCACACATGCGATGATGGAGGCAACGAGCAGATATTCATTCTATTGTCTACAGTATTTCTCCATCTGCAGACCGTCCGCACACAAACAGACAGACACACTTCCTGGTGAAATAAACAACAGACACCCACTTCGGTCGCACATTGCACGTGCCAATGCATGTTGATACAGTTTGGTTATCGAGGATGAAATGTGATGAACTGTGATGAAAGATGTTTAACCGCTTACAAACGAGGTGAGCCGTCTTATCTGTTTAATTAAATGGGACGTGTTTAATGACTGTCAGAAGTATTTACACAGCATAATGTGAAATCATGAAAAATCAAGATAGTGCCTTTCACCCTGTTCTCCATTTTTAACTGTTTGGACAAAAGCGCAGAGTAAAAAGTGTGTGAAATAATGAAAAACAAATGTTTTTGTTTCAATAACTTGGGCTGAGCATTTTAATGGGGAACCCCAGCTAACAGGGGACGTTCTTAGAACATTGGCTAACGTTCTCTCAAAGTTGTCTCAACGTTATGAAAATGTGCAGTAATAGTATCGCTAACATTGCAATAACATTAGAAGAGCATTTGTAGCGTTATATACTGTATATAAAAAACGTTATTCTTAAGCTGACAGTGGAACATTTTGGAAATGTTACAGTATTAAAAAAAGATTTTAACGATTTTGTTACTTAATGGAAATGTTAAGGAAACATTCTTACGACCTAAATTTGTGAGCTGAGAAGCAAGGCAATAAAGTTAGAAACAAATTAAATGCATTTGACATAAACCATAACATCGGAAAACAACACACTTTTAAGTATCTGGAGATATGCGGTAGATCACAGGTAACATGGAGGAGGATGAGGGTCATTTACCTAAATTTAATACTCTTTTAAATGTTCATGTGTACCTGCACAACGTCTATCACACACACACGCACACACACACACATACACACACCAGAGCTTTGTTAAATCACATGAGCAAACACACTCTGTTAACAATCTCCGACCAGACATGCCTCAAAAGCCTTGAACACACACACCCACACACACACACACACACACACACACACACACACGCGCGCGATGTGGGCTCAGGTGTAAGCTTTGAAGCTAAGAGCCATTGAAGCAGTCTCATTCCTCTTTCTCTCCCCTCTCTTTCATTCCCCCTCTCATTTCATCTCATCTTCTCGTCTTCATACCCCTGATCTTTCCACCCTTCCTTCACGCAATAGTTCTCCTCTCATCTCGTTTCTGAGTGCATTGCAGCAGGTGTATCGGCGGCAACAGATAACAGCAATCTTTCCCTCGCTCGGCCCCTCGGCTCTCTTATATTCCTTTATTTATAGACCAACACGTATGATAAACATTTTCAACGCGCACCGGAACCAAACTTGATTTACGTAAACGACACTGACAGCTGAAAAACAAAAGCACGTCTGAATCGGTTACCATCTGTAATCTGGAAACACAAATTCACTTCCCTGCGCAAGACACAGTCGGAGGAGAAACTACTTCTGTGTGACAATAATGGTTTAAATTCAGTTTTCTCAATAACAGTGTAGTGGAGTTCTGTGCACTGGTTTAAACTGAATGTATGACATCATTGTGGGGGTGATGTGGTGCAGTGGTCCACTCTGGTTGCAGAGTTTAAGTGTTGGGTTGCAGGTTCAAACCCTCGTTAATTATCAACAACATATTGGTTTGAAGAAACGTAACGTCTCCATCAAGAAACAAAAACGTTAAAATGTTCTAGCTCTAGGAACGTTTCTGTAACGTCTTTAAAACGTTCCACCTAACAACTTAAGAATAATGTTTTAGGTATAAAAATATAATAAAATAGTATTTATTACATAAAGTTAAAAAAGTTCAACGAACATTACTGCACGATCATTATTTTGATGTCTTCGAGAGAATGTTTAGAGATCGCAAGCCAAAGTTTTGAAAACGTTCCCTGTTAGCTGGGTCGTCACAGGAGAAACACATTTGCGGTATACTGCGGTATACTGCGGTAAAATACGTGACCTGAAGTACCACAGTGCATTTTGCGGTGCACGCTGTATTTTTTATTTGTGCGTTTGCGGATTCGTCTCTTGCTTTTAGGCACTTTAAATAAAAAAGTCTGCTAAATGACCTCAGATGAGCTGACACTTCTAGAGAAAGATGTGTGCACACAGTATCACATTTATATTTAGTCTGAGGATATACAGAGCACAAAACCACCCCCACACTGAGGTGACAGTCCCCACAAGTAACTTTATGCTGGTGGCAATCAAGCAGATCTGTCACATCTCATGACTTAGATACTGATGGTGGGCGGCAAAGAGACGCCTGAACAAAACCGAGATCATCGCGACTCAGCAGTGAGCACGACATCAGAAATGAGACCGCAGCGAGAGAACAGCGTGTCATGTTTCTGGACCCTGATACATCACCAAAACCGAATCACAGAATGACAGTAAAACCGGCCTAATGTAACATACCTGTTTTTCTATAAAAACACAGACTCTGTAATTTGCTGACTCTCAGCTGTGTTGCTCTTGTCATCAAAGTTTATTGTTGTAACAGAAAACACACACCCCCAGCAAATAATCCTGAAACTCCAGGAAAGTTTTTCTGATCTCTTCTATTTTAGAATTTAATCAAACCAAACAGGCAGGAAAACAAGAGTCTTGTTTTCAGAGTGCTGTTTTTAGATGCCAGTAAACAGACTTGGGAGAGTTTACTTAGTTCCATCATTATTGCAGTGACTTCATTAGATGTCATGGACTGATACAAGACAAAATGAGCATGTGCCCAAAAGCTACTTTTTCAAACTTTCTAAGTAACTTAATGCACATATTACTTTGACGACACACTCTTTCAACAAAAATATTGGCAATACCGGTTTAGGTAAGGTAATCTAACTTAGCAGTGCCTTAAATAATTAACAATAATAATAACTGTTACACATAATCTAGATTACTTATAAATGTAATAATTTATAAGTAGAAGTAATGCGTCTGGTAACAGTAATGAAATGGTAACAGTAACAATGCTAAGATTTACATGCTAATCAAAAGAACGGTGAGTTAAGGTATGATTTTGTTAACTATTCTGGTCGAATAAAAAAGTTTTAAATGTTACATTGTACCACAATGCACGAAACCTTTTCCCTGCATCCTTAACACAACATCAGTTTAGCCGAGAAGCTATTTGTGTGAGATAATTAAGACGTGTTGTCGGAACTAATAAGTTAATATAAGTTTTAAACAAATCACACTACATTTAACTAGCTTAATGCTTTCGGAGGTAATAATTAGAGGCAAAAACAATAAAGACTTATTCTCTAATACTGTAAGTCATATATCATTGCACCATGTTGCTTCTCAGATACGTGTCTTTTTAAGGATGTTTTGACATTTTTACTGGAAAACGAGACAAAAACACGGATTAAGATAATGATGTTTTGCAGTGGAGATCAAACAAAATATTGGTGAAAACAGAGGAGACAGAAGAAGCAGGAGGACATGAACACGGCAGTGTCCGGGATTATAAAGTGCCACTTACAGCCACGATGGCTTTTGTATCTTTCGTCTGTGTGAACAAAGAGCAAAGACACACACACAGAACTCTTGAGAGCGGCTTCTTGCCAGTGCCTGGAGTTAACTATCGATGCAGTGGCCATCCTCTTCCCTGCTAGCAAGCCAAGGGTGATTCATCTTGAATTAGGCCATTATAAAACATATCACATGGACACAGAGAATCCAATTAAGAGCATGCCTCATCTTTTCGTCTCTCGCTCTGTCCTCCTCTCCTCTTTTTTTCCCTTCTGCCTCTCCACTACCCTCTGTAAAGACATTATGCCATTTGGATTGGATTTATTGAGGTAGATTAGAAGCAGACACAGCAAAAATCCAACCGGCACGCCTGCAATAGTGAAGTTATGGATGGGAAAAGATTGCAGCCCTCAGCATTTGTATTGGCAAACGTCTATTTCAAAACATCATATAAACAAAAATTAGTCTCGACGCAGAAGAAGAACACAGCGTTTATTTTTTGTGCAAATATATAAACACGTATGCAAAATACAAACGCAAAAGCGATACATGTGTGATGGAGACGTACTACTGTTGATGGAGGAGATGAACGCGTGTGTGTGTGTGTGTGTGTGAAACTGAGATTCTGTTAAACCCATAATGATATTAACCTTCTTGTCTTCTCTTGTTTCCATCGCTGTCAATAAAACCTGCCCAGTCAAAAGAGAAGCCGTCACCACAGCAACCAGCCTCCATCACACACATACACACTCTCGCATCTCTGGGACAGAACAGGAAGTGATGACTGCTAAAAGAAAAGGGTCTTTCAGGCCCCCTGCCTCAGACATACGGGTCGACTCCCGCCGCGGGAGGCAGAGGAGGAGGAAGAGCGAAAGACAGAGAGTCAAAGATGCTGTGCAGGAGAGATGGAGATGGGCTGGAAAAGAGAAGGTAAGTGAGACACAGGAGGGATTAAGGAAGTATTAGAGAGTGTGACTGAGGGTGAGAGAGGGAGAGAAAGAGGCGGGGCTAAGAGAGGGAGAGAAAGAGGTAGAGAGAGACAGAAAGAGGGGGGACTTAGAGAGGGAGACAGAGAGAGACAGAAAGAGGGGAGACTCTTAGAGAGAGAGAGAGAGAGAGAGAGAGAAAGAGAGATTGATTGATTTGTGATTTCTGACCAGTAAACTTGCTCCTACGACGCCTCAGGTTAATCTTGAAAGGTATGTTAAACAAGCAAATAAACGATAGATAAATATATAAATATATGCCTTACGGAAAAGGGGGATTGATGGAAAAGAAAGTTAAAGGCTGCTACAATGATTACACCCTTAATTTCCAGAACATCACTTCCTTCATGAATGTACCTTCATCTGAAGAACATAAGGAACTCGACATCGTCCAAACCGACATGTTGAAACTGCCCTGAACCTTCTTGATTTGAAACTCTGATTGGAGGAAACATTTAAACCTATAGCTGCCATCAGTTAAAATCAATCTGACGTGCAGTCCCTCACCCGTGATGTCTTATGATGTTTCTGGGGTGTTCTCAGCCCTAAAGATTTATACCACAACAGCCTCACAGCCAAGTCACAAACTAACACCGCACAGAAGTAAAATATTGCGCTGACCGTGAAACGCAAACCCAAGGTACACTTTACTTTGTCAAAAATGTCGACGCTGCTTTTTCTCCATACGATAAAGTGAATTTTTCCTTCTGTCTAACATAACTTTCTTTATGCCCTAAAAGAAAGTTATACAGGGAAAAACAAGTCGCTCTAAGTCTCTCCCCGCTAACAATGAACGTTCTGAGAATGTCGGCTAACGTTCTCTCAAAGTTCTCTCGAAGTTACGAAAACATTTTTGCAGTAACGTTAGCAGAAGTTTTTTTATATATCATATATCAGAAATGTTATTCTTAAGTCGTTAGTGGAACGTTTTAAAAACATTACAGAATCAAAAACACTTGAATAACGTTCTTGATGTTAATATAAAAAAACGGATGAACACGCCCAGAACTGTCAAAATTACACGTTTAACATTTTGTAAACGTTCGAGAAACGTTCTTACAACCTGAAAATGCTAGCTGGGTCATCTGCCGCGGCTAAACGCGCTAACTAATGGAGCCCATCTTGAATGTATGCTATCACTTCTGTAGCCCACCAGTGACCAACGGGACTTTATCTGAGGGATTCTCCTCCTCTGCTGGGAAGCTCATGCGTCATTAGCATGCTGAATACGGCTGTAGTGACAGGCTTAGCTTTGCCACAGCGTGTCACCTTTTCAATGCGCGTACAGCCATTAGCAGCCCTGGCTGAGCGATCCGTCATGGCTAAAGTTGTCCCCCATGCTTTTTCTGGCCCATCTGCAGCACCCCTAGTCTGTGTAAAAAGATAGCTTTGCTTACTCTGCACGTTGAGCCAGGCTGTACGGGACACTATGGCACGACTGCTCACGGAACGGCCCACTTGGCACTCGTAGGGGCCGTCGTCCTCCAAACTGACGTTGACAATCTGAAGATGGTACTGCCCTTCAGTGCAATAAGTGGAACAGGGAAAGCAAAGAGAAGAAAAGTAAGGATATGTGATCTGAGAGCCAAAAACACTCAATTGATCTGAACACATATTTGACTGACAGAAGGAAATATTTTGGGCTAATTGATGCGTCTGATTCACACAGGAAGTTCTTTTTACTCAGTTCATAAAAATATACAAAAAATACACTTACAACCCGGCTAACAGGGAACGTCTCAAAACGCTGGCTAACGTTCTCTAACGCCTCTAATAGTCTCAAAGCTATCAAAAAAACAAACAGTGGCGTTTTTGCAGTAGCTTTTTGTAACGTTATACGTCATATATATCAAAAACCTTGCTGTTAAGTAGTTACTGGAACGTTTTAAAAACGTTATAGAATTTAAAAACGCTTGAATATTGTTCAAGCAATAACATTAATACAATGTCTAAAATAACAGACGTTTTGAATGCCGTTCGAAACGGGACATTTTTAATGTTTGTAGAGCTTTCAAAAAAAAGCCATTTTAACACTTTTGTTACGTAATGGAAATGTTAGGAAAACTAACCTACAGCCTAAAATTGTTGCTGGGAAAGTTCAGAGAAAGACTTCAAAGACTTCAGCTTGAGTCCAGTTAAGCTGACTTGCTTCAACTGACCTATTTCTGGTCTTATTGTTCACAGTTTACTGGTGTGCAACAATGGAACGACATGTCGTGACTTCACATTCCTGAGGAACTTTGGCTCCAGATTTTAAGTCACAATTATTTTCTCTGCTAATCAACAGCACAATAAAACTTTATTTAATTCAAAATATGTCTTAGACTTACGGGCGGACCGGACGACATTGGGATTTTAAAAAGCTTTGTCTCAAGATTTTTAAAATCTTGCTATTAACATCATTACAGAGATGTTTTTAAATCCTGTTTTAATTAGCTCGAAACAAACCACAGTAAAGAAATCCCATTTGTCAAAAAGCAGTGCTAAAATTTCAATGCAATCCTAAATTAATACCACCAATTAGCCACCGACCCGGTGGAGAGAGAAATGATTCATTCTATCTGATGCGCTCCCTTAAATATCGTTCCTCTGTGTGGAAGAAGCTGGAGTTATTTACCAGCAGAACACTGTGGCACCAAGGGGTTGCTTATTCTAACTACCACTCTGCCAGGATTAATGGCTGTTTCTGCGAAGTTTCTGCAAGCTGTTCGAGCTTTGAACATTTTTCTTTTCCTTTTTTTTATCCCCGTTCTCCCCTGAAGAAAACTAACATGCAAAAAAAATAGTATCTTGATATGACAACTTCCACCGCTCAAAAAAGAAGGTGTCACGCAAAGATGGCAAGATAATTAACACAAACCAGCAGCAATTTTCAGACGCAAGAAGAAGAAACCGCTTTCAAATCATTAATGATTTTCCACTCTCTTGAAATCGTGCTCGGTGCGCGCCGCGACGCGGTTGCCGTTCGGGGTGTTGCGAGCACACGTTTGAAGGAGTCCAATAATTATGTGTCTGACAGCCGATATGAAGCGGCCGATGTGGAACCTGGTCTGTTCTACTCTTATTCATTTCCTGCTATTTCCTTTAATGTATCTAACCTGTGCGCACCTATCGCCTGTCACATCATCTGTTTATATAAGTAGGCGTCTGTACATCACTGCATTTAAGCTGTCAAGGTAAACATTAAAACAGCTTTCTGCATGTTTTATGATATTATCGCCCCGCTCTTATCTGTCATACTATTGATGCCCGGAGGCAAAAGGAGTAGCAGTAAATATCATACGCACTTGTGAACACTTGGCACAAACTGCCTCACATGCAGCTTTTGTCCTCCACAAAAAGGAGCAGATGCTCAAAGCCTGTTCGGTATTGTTTGTTAATTGCCCTTTTTATGCAAACAATGCATTCCGGCCCAGCATCACAGGTTAGTCCGCGCCTCAACTCACCGCACAATAATCTCAATGTACCCTCAACGGACATTAAACAGAAGTAATTGAGAGCTGATTTTTATCTCCTTTGTTTCTTTCTTTATTTAGAGGGGAACGGGAGAGGACCGCAGACCTCTCGCTCAAAAAAAGCGAATTTCTTAAATCTATCTCCAGTGCTTAAATTAGGAGCTCTTTGATAGCATCACGCTAAGCTGTTTTTAAGAGAGCTGAGCGCATGTTGATGAGGCTGGAGGCATATGAACTGGAAATGGAGACTGAGGCGTCTGTACTCATTTGATTGTGAGCAAAACAGTGTCTTATGATTTACGCTAATAATCTTTGACGCTAAAGAACACAAGGTTTGCATTTACCCAGAGGCTCTCACTTGCCCTGTCAAGACAAATCTCAAAAATGAGCGTTAAACATAATGACTGTGACATCACGACAATTAAGCACCTCCCCCATATCATCACATGCAAATACTGTTTTGAATTTAGGGCCTAGCTGTTATGAATATAACAAAACAGCGCAAAAATATAAAATAGAGTTCATTTTCAAAACGCAAAATATAGTTCCTTGTTGTTCTTTTTTATGTTTTGGAGTCAAATTGACGTGTTTTCATGAGACCCGCCCATTAAATAAACAAACGCTGTGGTTTGTCAAGTCTACCTGACTTCTTGTACTGTAACATTTTCTACTCGGGTTGTTTTGAAAACGTTCACAATCTCGAGTTCTTCAGGGACATTTGCTCGCTCACGCACATCTAACAGCTTGTCAGCAAACATCCCGGCAACTCGCAGACGTTTGTTTTTAATCACCACACGTCAGTCTTTTCATCCCTCAGAGTTCTCACAGAGTTCTCACCTCTCTGCTGATCTCCTGTCATGCTGTAACGCGGGTACCCGGGCAGAGATCTTTGGGGTCCCAGGAGAAGCCCGTCTTTAACCCACTGCACAACCCCTGAGGCCCTCAACACTTCACACTTCAGCAGAGCTGTGGCCCCCGCCCTCAGCGTCATGTTACGGGGCTCCGTTTTAAATGCCTGCTGCCCACAAACACCTACAGAGATAGAGACAATAGAAAACAGTGGGGGGAAAAAATCAGGGTGAGTCAAGGTTACAACACAGAAATCCTTCTTTTACAACACAGCCAACTCTTTCTGAAAGCTGCTTTCAGAAAGAAGTTTTCTTTTTTTAGGATCTTGTGGAAACGAGTTATCAGGTAAAGTGGTTAAGGTATATGCCCCTTCAAACTATGGAGACGCATCATCTGGTCACATGACCTGGTCAGTCTAATCAAGAATCGCCTTCTGCATATCATTCAGGAACTCAACTACCCAACCTCATGTTGATGAAACCAATCACTTTATACCAACTAAAGGGGTTATCAAAATGACAAAGCTATGACACATCTTACGTTTAAAATAAGAATTAAAGTTGTCTACAAACTGTTTTATCATTGAGTCATGATTGAAAGTCAAGTAAAGCAGATCCTTCGAAAAGGTACCCGGCCGACGTTTCTGGTATTAACAGAGCAATTGAAATGGGAAGTTTCGGAGTGAGGAACAGGTTGAGTTAACACGACTCTCATCGTATTGAAATCCGAACAGAACCAGACTCTCTCTTCTCCCACCAATTATTCTCTGCTAACGTGCCGAAGGTCAACAGCTAGAAACTAGCAAAAGATTTTTCTTTCTCCTGAATATCTGAAATGGCAAAGCTAATTTATTGCCAGGCAGCCTAACACCCTTAACAGAATCTTTATTGAAGCCGTGGCCCGGCGGTTTGCGCACACGTTCTGTGGCGCTCATGTGGACAGCATGAGTTGAAACACACAATATACATGTTAAATAAATAGAGAAATAGCAGTTGGCAGTGTGAGTTGAATGGTAATATGCTTTTCAAAACATACTGAATCAAAGTAGCAAAAGGCCACTGAATCAGTTACTGCATAATATGTAAAACATGAACTGTCCGGCTAAAATGGAACGTTCTCAGAACGTTCGCTAACAAGTTCTCAAGTTCTCTTGAGAAGTTGTCAAAAACATTCTTCAGTAACGTAAGTAGAATGTTTTCTTAACCTAATATGACCTAATCTGATAGCGAAAAGTTTTGAAAACGTTATTGAATATAAAGTTTGCATGTTTAGAACATTTATAGAACTTTTACATTTTTTTATTGTTTTTGTTACTTAGTGGAAACATTAGGGAAACATTCTTACAACCTAAATCTTTTAGCTGGGCAGTGGAATAACAATTACATATATGTTTACATGTTTACATGTTCCATAGACATATTGTGTAAGTAATCTTAAGAAAGCACTACAGCTATATATGTAAAATTGTCGCATATGGCTGGTGAATTTTGAAACTCTCCCTATAGAGGGAATTTGCCTCCCACCATGTTGTTGTGCTCAAGCATGGCTGTGCTGTTCCTCATCTCCGTGTATGTTTTATTGACGACAGATTGGAGCCAATTCTGTTCCACAAATGAGTCAATAAAGTAATTACAGAGAATTAAATCTCTCCTCGGTGAGAAGCAGAGCAGAAAAATAAAGGTATAGAGGGATCTCAAATCCCCTCGTTGTTTTCTCAGCTGTCAATACACCTTCAGCTAATATCCACTCAGAAGAACGTTGGGGCTTTAAAATAAGATGCCTCTTTCCTCCTCCAGTGGGGTTGTGCCATTATGATTTGTGTGACACCTGTCTGCTGATCTTTCTTTGAGATGGGTTGGCTTGTACCCGTCATATATGTGATTTAAGGGGACATAGCACCGACACGACTCTCTGAAGACCCCATTGGGTAACATCAGGTACGCAATTGTGGAAACCGAGTGTGGGATTTCACGCCTAAGTAAAAGAATGTGATATTCATTTGAGCTTTGAGATTTAAAGGGCCGGTTCACCCGAACATGAAAGTTCCGTCATTATTTACCGTCATCACTTTTGTCACGTGGAACACAAAAGTAAATGTTTTTGTGCGTACATACGACGACACCTTACAATGACCATAAAGAAAAAAAATTACGATATGTTGTGTTTCGCGTGACAAAAGTTATGGCGGAAAATAATGCCAGAACTTTCATGTTTGGATAAACCGCTTCTTTAAAGCCACACACGCCAGGTAGCAGCACATTCATACTTCCTTTGAGCCCCAGAAGCTCTTTGTATGGCTACGGTAACTGACTTTTATCAGAAGCCTCTGATCTGGTCCTGACTTCAGCCGGCCTTCAAAGACCTTTTCGAAACCATGACTACTCGGAGACTCTTTAGCGTGAACGACTAAATGTAGCGCACACAAAGGGGTCAGCTATTTTGGGACACATTTTCTTGAAAGGCCGCTCCCAAGAGCGCCGCCGACACTTTTCAAACCCCGGCGTCTCTTGTGAGCCGATGACAAATATCCAGAACATCTGGGCACACTCGACTGCGCTCAGAAACCCGACGGAACCGTCGGGAGCGGCGACTTCACATCAAGGCTGCATCAGTCACCTCACGTCAAACTTGAAGGGCGCGATTGGACACATGCGACAAGTCGAAAAACACATTAGCATAATGTTTACATAAATGAATACGTAAACACGGCGGCGGGATAATCAGCATGGCGCATTGAAATGTTGCAGCCGGTCGTACACCAGCACGTTCTTCCCTTCAGCTGCCTGAGAAGAAGAGATAGGAGGGGGGAAGATGTGTCAAACGCGCGCCGCTCCGATTCCGACTTCTGATGCGGCGCATTTGACGTCTTATTTGAGCGAGATAATGACACAGGGATTAGACTGCACCATAGAATCTGACTGTTAGTCTATAGCAGCCGTTGCTAAACCACAGCTCCGCAACAGAAAGTATCAATGCTAATGTACTTGTAATGCCATGTACAACGCTGGACTTTTCTCCTTTTGTAGTCTGAATAAACAGCGCTCTGAGATTTGAATCGCAGCCATTGTGTTTCTGGTCGGGAGATCAAAGGAGGGCTCTGAAAAACTCACAGAACAGAAGTCGCTATCAAAGAAAAGACATTTGTACTTATGTCTTCAGCTACAGGAAACGTTTTAGACAGACAGCAGAGCCATACTCTAGCCAGAGATGATTATGTATATTATGCATACATGTGAAAACGCACAGGGTGGTTAAAGACAGCACCCTGAATATTTTTAGCCTTGACTGGCGAGTCATATAGTTTAGAGACAAACGTTCTGCATTTATTAACATACATTAGATTTAGATGTAATTAAGACACATGTTGAAATCTCATACCATTTCCTCTGTTTTTAGGGCTACTCTGATCTACTGTCTAACACGCCAAAATGTAAAAAGTCGTTAAATAAAAGAAATAGTTTTAGTTATGATCAAAGTCACCATTAAATTAAATATACCATTCTTATGTTTATGGAATATTGCAGCGTTTATTATAAATGACAGTTTGGGGGCGTGGCCAGAGCAGTTCCCAAGAGGCAGCTACCCAGCTAACGTTGGCTAACGTTCTCTCAATGTTCTTTCAAAGTAATGAGGTTGTTGGTGGAATGTTTTGAAAACATTTGAGTCTGAATAATGTTCTCATAACGAAGAAATGTCAGTATTTTGAACATTCCTAGAACATTATAAAACATATTAAACGTTTTTGTCAGGGAAATGTTAGAACAACGTTAAATTGTTAGCTGGATACACATTCTGTAAACAAGGGTTCTTCCGCGCAGGCAACAAGAACGTTCCACACAACAACATATGCTGCTATCCAGTTCAAATTGAGCCTTGGCATACAGTAACCAATTTTATCTCGACTAAACCGGATTGCTGGAGCCTGCTAATATACCGGCAGCACAGTTATTATGAGATGAAAGCTTGCAGCGAGATGGTGAACACAACAAGAGTAGAAGGTCTGGCATTCGATGTTAAAAGCTCCCCGGACCAATGAGGGCCCGCTAAACATCATCTGCCCTGCTGGGTGTATGGGGCCCGCCTTTATAATTTTGTCCCGGGGCCTGTGAATTCTACAAGAGGCCCCGCGTACATGGAGGAAGAATGGAAAAACACAACAAGCAATCATTACAGTAAATTGCTGCGGCTATTGTTTTCATTCAGATGTAGTTTTCTCTAGCAGTGCAGTGCTGATGAAGGAGCGTTTAGCACATGTAGCTGTGAGAGACGACGATTTGAACGTGTTTATGCGACCAGCTGGCTGGCTATGTGTTTATCCATAACGTGACATATAGAAACTATTTCACAGGCATCGTATAGAAGCACTTTACCTCGTACACATGCTAAACAGATCTATAAAAGAGCACTGTGGGTGTGTTATGATACAGTGATGCTATCAGATTAAAAACTGTCGCGCTTTGATATACACCACGGTATTGGACGATTCATTCGTACCCCTACAAAAAAGTACAAAAGTGTGATACTGCAAATATACAGTGATCGTAGATACGTTGTAAATTTTGATGGCACCCCAAAATTTTCCAAATAGTTATATTTTGGAAGGAACTTTCTCAGTGGCTAAACCCATTTTAGTCGTTATAATTTTGTACAACACAGAGAAATGTATTCCATTTATGTGGCATTTAGTCAGTTAACTACTAATGTGTGAAAACAGCAAAGTTAGAGACACGGCGATTGGTATAATGAGCCCTCGGTTTCATTATGCTGTTTAAATTAAATACTTTGCAATACAATAATGCTCATGCACACATAATGTGGATGAGCACATATGAATACAAAAGAGACGAATTTGACCTTGCGGTTTAATGCGGTACCTTCAAAATGTGCCAGAAGAAAGAGGACCAGTAAGAACAAGCATCCCATCTCCTCCAATCACAGCCCAGAAAAAACCTGCGGAGAAATTAAAGTGAGGAACATTCACAGACACACACACACACACACACACACACACACATAGACACACACTAAGAATTGTAAGAATGTTTCCGTAACAATCCATTAAAATGGTATTTTAAAAGTTCTAGGAACATTCAAAACTTTTTTAAACATTGCATTAACGTTCCTGCTTGGTTATAAGAACGTCATTCTAACATTGTTAATTCTGTAACGTTTCTAAAACTTTCTATTAACAGCTTAGGAATAACGTTTTTGATACAGCATCTTTGAAATATAACATTCAACTAACAATACTAACCTTGAGAGAACTTTTAGAGAACGTTAGCCAACGTGCCCCGTTAGCCGCGCACACACGGTTGCTACACTTAAGAAGTTTTAGGACGTTACAATGGCTCCTCTTGATTTTCTTCCTACTTTGAAGCACTTCCTCTGAATAGGTTCACGTTTTCTGAGAGAACCTCAGTAACACATGAAAATGAAGCCCAGGGAGTGTTTCTGTACTGCATGGCAGGAGCTATCTTGGGGTTCACGGCCATTATGGCACGCTTTAGCCTGCCTCAAATGACTCCCCACCTCCCTCTCTCTCTCTTTCTCTCTCTCTCTCTAAGCCCATCGCGCTTGCATTTCACGTCAGGTTGCAATCTCTTCAAATTACCAACCACGGTGGAACAAATAATAGTGATTTACTTAATTAAAAACTAAACATTTTCCCATCTAAATAAACAAAAGCAATTGAAAGCACTGACTCCTTGAGGCATCTCCCTCGGTCCATTAGTTGCAGTCCAATGGGCTTTGATAGGAATGAACTCACAGTCAATTATACTCTGTGCCCGCAAACAGTCCCAGACGCCAAACCGTGAATGCGCGGGCTGCAATCTCCTTCCTTACGCCTCGAACCGATGGAGGGCTTTTAGACGGGCGTGCGCATCCTGTATTTAGACGTTCGGTAAATACACCCCTTCATTTTTTCCCCTGATCTTCCTTTGTGAGATTTTTTGTTTTCTTATTCTGATGTTCTGAAGTGTGTCAGAGGCTAATCAAAAGTCAGGCCTGCGGTTTTTGTTCAAGAATTTTTCAAGTGCTTTTTAAGTCACTTTGCTTGTTGGGAAAATGTACCTCACTTCTCTTTTGTCTCGGAGGAGAACCCTGTTTGGCGTGTCATCTGAGAATATGTTTCGGTGCTCTGTCAGGTGGACGTGCGCGAGGTTTGGATGTGTCTGGAGTTTGAAGTCCTTCTGAATGACTCGGCGTCCGGGTCTTTAATGAGATGTTTTGGAGGTCTGTCTAACCTCCCGGTGCCTTCAACCCTCAAAGACAAACCACTTCCCTAATTGCAGAGAAAATATCAACTTTCACAGGAGAAGGAAATTAGTTAGCTTTTTTTCCTCAATTTGTTTTGCTCATGTTTCCGTGTCTTGTCAAGCTAGGCTACCAAAACACTGCCGTTATATTTATCTCAACAGACGAGGAACGGGCAAAACATACGGGCTGTGAATGACGTGTAGGCTGTATGCTAAAAAAATTGGCACTTCCAGCAACGTTGGCTGACGTTCTCCAAAAGTTCTCTCAAAGTAATCAAAAACATTCTACAAACGTTACTGCGAGAACCTAAAATTAGCTAGGCTGCTGCTCTCCAGCAAACGTTGTTTTGGATGCTGGCATCCCCACCAGGCATTTAAACCACAGAATGACTATGTTGATACACTGATCAAACAAGGACATGCTAGTCTTAACTAGTTCTTTTGGCATGGTCAAAAACCACTTAAGTGACATGAACGGCAAACAACAATATCAGAATATCTAAACCTGAAAGAACCAGTTCATCCCACTTCACAATTTAAATGTTCCTGCAAAAATACATCTGAGCACTGGTAAAACCTCCACTACAATATTACCAAATATTTGGTATTTAAATTTGTATTAATTCACCGGAATACATGGTTAGTCTTGAATATGGAAAAACATTTTTGCACTCGCATAAGAAGTTTTTGTCCATCGACACACAAAAAATTCTTAGCGCACTTTAAGTCAATTGTGTTTTTGTCCTCTACATAAATGTACAGTAAACATTTATGTGGCAGACCGAATCTTTGTAAAAATGATATTCACAGGTAACAGATTGAACAGCACTGTAATCTGCTCAGATGCAGGTCGGACACAGCGACCTGTCAATATGATTTCTGCACGCTGTCACTGATGTCATTTATCCAGTGACAGCTGATGCATGTACTGCGATTTGTTTACGTCTCTTATACGCCCTTGCCTGCCTGCTCGTGTCTTTGAAAGAACTTTTACTGTATGTGAAATTGCATCATTGCGGGTAAACCCAGCAGGGTTTCTGGTGGTACCTGATGGGCAGGACTGGGAAGAAATTACGGGCAGTCGCAATTTGAATGTTTTTTTCTTGTTACATCATCAAACTACCGTATACTCTCAAAGTCAGACCTATTGGACGCAATAACAGTATGAAATCTCCCAATGTGCAGAAAATGAAATGTGCTCTTGGCTCTGAACATGCAGAAGTTTTCAGTACAGCTTCAAAACCAGCTGGCAAAAGCGTCTTTATAGAGTTGCTTTCAAGTCTGACAATATATATACATTACATATATATATATATATATATATATATACATACATACACGTATACATACACATATATATAGAGAGAGGGAGAGAAAGCTAGCTAAACAGATAGACAAACAGACAGACAGATAGATATATATTATACACACAAACAAATACAAAACAGTATGTCAATTTATATGTATGACAATCTGTCTAATAATATGCAAAACAAGTTTTAGGACATGCAAAAAGACTGAAAAAAAGTTACAAATAACTTTATGAGCATCATTCCTTATTGTCTATCAAGTGCTCTGACAGAAACGGATTGAATGAATCACACTGTTGTGTATTTGTGCTTAAAGGGCCGTTTTTAGACCTGTGATGGGTTCAGCCACTTTTAGCGTTCCTGCTAAGGAGTCAGAACTGTTAAAACGTTCTTTGTCGAGCTTTTTTTGCTTAGTATCTCAGCTTCCACACAAAAACACCTCTCTGTCTCTCTCTCCATCTATCCCCTGACACTGAAGTCAACTTAGAACTGACAACACAAAGACAGAGCGAGAGAAAGAGGCCTTTTTTCAACCCTCTTTATTTTCCCTCACACTCGTCGCCTTAAAGCCAAAGGAGAGATGTTAAAAAATGAAAAATATACAAGCTAGGTGAAATAAAGGAGAAGGTTTCTTTGAGCTTGACAGAGCCCTTGAATGTGTGTGAATTCAGCTTACCTGTTGGGTTTCACCGCCTGCTTTGTGCCGCCTGATCTGGAGGTTCTCCTCGGAAGATGTTCACCAGCTCTGGTGAGGAAATGCCAGCGGGGCTCCCCTACACACTCATCCTGACAGTTCAAATGAAAACAACACATGACAGCGATGGAGGAGTGGAGCGAGGGAGGTTTGAGATGAAATGAGATGACGTACAAACTGCTGACTTTAAACAAGACGAGAACAATCTCACATCTGGCTGATCTTCTCATCTAATCACCTTCGGTCATCAGTCATCATGTCATCATGAGCTTTAACAGAGCCTCAGGACGAGGCTAACACGTAGGACGTGGCTGATGGACTTCATCTTGGATGATACAGTCACAGCTAACCGAGAACGTTCAGAGAACGCTGGCTAATGTTCGGTAAAAGCTTTCTCAAAGATCTCTCAAAGTTATCAGAAATGATTTCGCAGTAACATTACTAGAACTTTTTGTCATAGATATAGTTGTTGGTGGAACCTTTAAAAATCATACAGAATGAAACAAGCTTAAATAACGTTCTTAGAACAAAACAACAACATCACCACAATGTGGATATTTTGAACATTCCTAAAACGTTCAACATTTTTAACGTTTTTCTAACGTTATGAAAATGCTAGGGAAACGTTCTTACTGTGGTGGCATGCCCTTTTTTCATTTCGAAGTCATTCCTCGTCCTCTTTAACGCTGTTTGTGTCTTGCAGGAACCCAGTACCCTCATCGACACCGAAGCAAGCACAGCAGTCTGCACAACGACCAGTTTTGTAACATTTATGCTCATGCATAATAAATACAGTGGAGACTATTCACTTTATTGTATATACTGAACACTCCTTAGGGGCCAGCGCAGCCGGCTCACCGCGCGGCGCATCCGATTGTACACAGAATTCATTTTCCACAACTGAATATTTGATTGTGCGCCAAAAATTGCAGTTTTTCCCCCCATAGTTCATCTTTTTTATTATTATTATATAGCAGAGACAAAGAGAGCTGTTGTTTGTAGCGAGGCACAGATTGACTTTCCTTCTGGTTACGCCACAGTGAAGCAGCAGTTGGAATCTTGAGTGCTTTTCTTTAGAAATGTCTACACTTAAAAACACGGGGCGAAACTCTAGAGTCACAGCTCGTCTTATCTTCCTCCGTTGTCAGTTGTTAGTTAGTTACCGAAAACAACAAATAAACGGCTTTATAAACTTGTAGTTAGTTACAGCACAATCCGTTAATTTCAAATGACAGACGTTGTGATTAAAAAGGAACTAATTGTGTTGTAAACCATTTGTAATTCAGAGCCAGAACTTAAGAAATACTGCTGCGTACAACAAGCTGTTTTGTAAATGTTTATTTATTTATTTATTTTAGATCAATATGAATTTCTAAGGACGAAATGCTTAACCAAAGCTTCTTTATGAGGGAAGGTCATCAAGAGATATTTTCAAATATTTTGTTCGCTATTTGATATGCGATGTTCTCACAAGCCTTTAGCCTTTAGTAACCATACAATATTTTCCAAAGGCTCTTTTTGTAATCTAAAAAGTACATTCTTTTACAAAGACATGAATTTAATCGCACAAGGTCTCGCATACAAAGCGGTTTCACTGTACCAGAGAGATCAATGGAGAACCGCATTGAATCTGAATGTGGAAACGACGAGAAGTGAAGCCCAACCACAGCAGGAAATCGAGCATAGATTTAAAATGGACTCTAAAAGCCGGGTGGAGTGTTCTTTTATCTGCACGAGCCTCTGTCAAGGATGTGGCCTCGAACGCACGCGCGCATCCGCACGCACATAGGCACCAGACGCGCGCGGTATGGCGTGTATCATGAGTGGAACGAGGCAGGGGTAGCGTTTCATTGAGTGCTAGAGAGACAGATGTAAACAGCTGGGGCCTGTTGCTCAGTCATTATGTAGAGTGTCCCCCAGGCGCAGGTTAATGCCTACACACACACACACACACATGCAAATGCAAGCACACATACAGGCATTGCATACACTCAAAGGCTTCATAAGCAGCAAAACACACACACACATAGTAAGTAATAGGAAGGCACGGTGATACAAGCAGCATCAAAATTACTGTATTACAGTAATGATAAACTAATGAGAACTACCATTAGGAATAATGGGGATAGAATTGTAAAGCAAAATCTGTGTGTGTGTGTGTGTGTGTGACTTTGATGGTCCTAAAAACAGGCTTACCTCCTGGGCTGAAATATGACCTGGCCATATTTTTACTCGGAGTGTTAACACAAACAAAATTAAAGCTAGAGATATTGTGACAGACTGAGAATTCACGCAGAGAGAACCAACGAGGCACAAATTTTGAAATAAAGGGGCGGCAGCTGAATGGAGGTAAAAAAGCAGGGCTAGGCTTTTTGAGGACGAGAAACAAAAGGAAACACCAGGAGATAGTTTACAGAAAAGTGAAGCTCAGCCACATTTATGCGCACACGCACGCACACACACACAACCAAACACTATCAAGAGAGAAACACAGAGGAAGAAACGGTCAAGGAAAGCAACAACCTCAGCAGTAAAACTAAGTGTAGGTGCGAGAGGGGCTCTCTAAGTAGAAATGTACACGTGAGGCTGTTTCTCAGCACACACAGTGTGTTAAGAATGTATATATACTATATACAGTCTCACACACACACACACACAAACAGTATATTTGCATCAAATCTGTGTGGGGAATCACATGAGGAGACAGAAACTGTGGCAACATCTCCAAAATGCTTGAAGAAATTTTTGCAAAACATACAAAATCAGCTAGTTTGTGGGTTTATGAATGACTAGTTGACTAGCTGGTCTTTAAGAAAGCAATTTTTAGGCCCTCCAAATTATCTTACTAATTAATGTTTCAAGTAAGCGATTATTTCTACTAGATACATTTTAAAGTGTTCCCCATCTGTGCACACATTATTGTGAAAGCGTTCCCTCAGCGCAGCTACGTGTTTCAAAAATACACAACTGCGCGCATCGCTTCCTCCTATTTTAACCCATAGCGAGTGGGAGACAGGAAGTTTAATTATCAAGTGTAAACAGTAGCTGGAGGTTAGACGGATAAAGGATGAGGAAAAGGTTTTACAGACACTAATAACCGATTTCATCAGAGAGAATTTAACTTTCCCCACCAGCGCACTTTAAACAGAGCTGTATTTAATGAAATAGGACCTCACTGACCCATACTGACCTCGGAGGGCTCCGGATTGAGAACGGATCCCATTTGTGTGTTCTGAGCTGAGGAATTACAACCTCACCCTGCGGCCTTCTCGATCTGTATCCTATAGCCCTGCTGTCAGCTTAAAGTTGTTACCGCCAGAGTGCCGTGCTAATACCGTACAACAGCAGTGGGGTTTCGGTCCTGATTAGCACCTGATCCAACTGGCATGAGTTGTACGATGCATTAGTTCTGGATGCTGTTGGCTGCGCTGTGTTTAGGTGCCACAACGTTGCAGTTTTTATTTGGATCTGACAAAACTTTCACTACGACTTGGCTGCATTACTGTTAGTCTCACAGAACAAGACTTTTGAATGTTAGCATAAAGTTACAACTGACTTCAGTGTTCTGACGTTCAATTCAAACTGAAATGGAAAAATAGAGGGCGTGGCTTGTTTTGTCCACTGGGAATTGATTGGCTACAGAAAAAACAGGCATTTCAAAGCTTGCAACAGACGATTGTGGAAGGGGTGTAGTTAACGAATTGGGTTCCGCCCACACTGTCAGACTGATGTCATCAGAGAAGGTCGGACGTTCCAGAAGGGAAGTACATTTTCAGATTTTGATTAAAGATTACAAGGGCACATGAATTAAAAAAAATGACCAGAATGAATAAACTATAATGAGCACTGCAATATTCTATATAAAAATAAAAGTAGTATATTTTGATTTCATGGCTTCATGACTTCAAATCAGTGATTAATTTATTGTCATAATTATTCAGGGCTTAATAACCTGTAAACCCCGGCCCTATAGGTCAGGAAGCAGGCATAAAACGAACATTTTGCTAAGCTAATAAGCGCAAAACACACAGAGTGCATGGACTATCTTCAAAATGAGTGCGTTTCCTAAAATGGCTCTTGTAGCAACTCGCAGACACTTTTATGAGAAAGGAATTGCCAGACTATTACATCTGAAAAGCGTGATTCAGTGACCTCGTTTAGATCGTGCGATCTGCAAGAAAAATGGAAAGGTTTTGTTTAAAACAGTTCCTCTCGTGCCCCTGGGGGAGAGTTTACCCCAGTTCCAGTCAGCTTTACACCGACTTCAGGTTATGAATTTAGGTTAGTTCATTACATGTAGATGTATTTTGTTTTTGATTTTTTTTTATAATAGCTTTTTTTTGTCTGATACAAGCTAAAAAAAGTAACTGCTCAAACCGTTAAAACAATCTAATATCAACAAACCATCTGACCATCTCCAAGCACCTGTCATATAGAGACAACAGACAGAGACAATGTGTATATACAGACAACACAAAGTAGCATATAACATATAGAGTATGTAACATATATGTAACATATAGAGACAATATATAGAGAGAACACTTATATAGAGACAACATATTGACAATGTTTATATAAAGACAACACATATAGACACACTATAGTTGTGTGTAATATAGTTTTTATATAAAGACAATGTTTCAATTGCTGTAAGATAAAGTCATGTTCTTCTCTATATTGTTTATCACGCTGAATATCATGTTCACAAAAACACAATGTTCAGAAAACATATTTCAGTTTCACCTTGTTTTCAAGAATGTATTCAGCACGTCCTCAGACTCCACAGCCTCAGAGCTTAACCACGTTTTATACAACTTGTGAATTACCAAATAAAGATGCACTTTATAGTACAACAGCATGACACTTGGTGAAGGATTTGAAGTGCGCACCACTGTTTGTTAAGTACAGCCCTGACCTGAAGAACAATCAAGTTTAGCTCTCTTCAATGTTAAGTGCTTTGCTAATGCACGACCGCAGAGCCAGAGGTCCGTCTGATCTCTAACAATCCAGCGCTTCGACACTGACTTTTACCCAGCTAACAGGGAACGTTCACAGAACGCTGGCTAACATTCTGTAAAATTCTCTCAGAGTTCTCAAACAAGAACTTTAGTAAACGTTAGTAAAACTTTTTTATGTTGTATGTCATAGCAAAAATGTTATTTTTACATATTAAAAAGTTGATTAATGTTCTTATAACCAAACAGTTATGTTAATACAATGTTCAAAACTGGTCAACGTTCCTAGAATTTTCGAAATAAAATTTCATTACACATTATTACAACCTAAAACTGTTAGCTAGGTACAGAGGCTGTGCAGAGTTGCTTACAAAAGCACATGGACAAAAGGACATCAGAAGATCTTAGAAGATCTCAGCTGTTGTTTGCATTCACTCGAAAAAACAGAGTATTGCTGCTGATGTTGACAGACATTGCTTTCAATGGCCAAATAGGACTTAAAGACTGCACACGCTCACACAAATGCCCGCCAATACTCAAACCCAGGCAAAACATCAAAACACACCAATCTGGATATCTCTGATTACAGAAATCGCCTTCATCAACAAACAACCGTCTGGCTTTGGCAGTCTGTCTGGGACACAATCCTGTTCTAATCTTGCACATTATATCTTGTTTTGTCAAATCTTGGAGAGATCTCTTGGATCTCCATGGTGAGGAACATCTCCTTAAGGTTAAAGGTCAAAGGCAGGGGATGGTGAGCTTCTGCAGTAATCTCTTCGTTGTTGATGATCCACGAGGAATTGCTTTCAGCAGGTGGAACAAAACAATGATTAATTCTGGATAAGAGGGATTTGGACTTTGGATCTGGTTGGTGTTCATCACCCCCCCCACACACACAGGCATTGATACAGGAGGTCAGACTCAGTGCTGGGTGGAAACCAGCTGTGGTAGCCAGATTGGAAAGGGACTAATCCCAAAATCGGCTCTGTTTAACGCAAAACCGAAAACGAGCTTCTAAATATGAGCTATTTAATACAGTGATATTCTGACAGCTGATGGGCTCCGTTTACTGACATTGTTGATGAGTTGACACATTTTTTAAAACTTCAGAACTGTCCTTGGAGAAATAAAGAGACTGAGAAAGAGTAAATAATGGAATATATGCGTAGAACGTACGTTCTACGTTCTAGAGCTGGACAACTTCAGCCGAATGGTTACTCGTCGGTATGACGTTATCTTCAATTTTCTGTGGTAGCTTTAACAGCATCAATAATAATTTATCCTCTTAGTTTATAGTCAGAATATAGTCAGTTATATAGTCAAACCTAGCATTCATTTAGTTAGTACATGTAAAATAAGATGAAAAACAAGTTTATATTGACAAACAACTGAACGCATCGCTCAGTTTTTTACAGTTTTTCAAACGTTTTTACACTTTGTCCGATTTTTAGGATAGTGAGAATGAAACAGTTCACCAGTAATGGCTGAGGTAGCTTATCGAAAAACAGGAGAAAATCTTGGATATAGTAAATTACGTTACATTGTTTTACAACTTTAATAGAGCATAATGTGTCCTTTGCTAAAACAGACCTAATGTCGCATCTTTCTGCTGGTAAAACAAAAGAACGTGGTTTTTCTTGCAGTGTAAAGGCTGGAAAATAATCAGTGGGTTAATAAATAAAATAAAATACAATAGACGTCAGAGAAATCAAAGCAGTCAACCTGACAGAAAAACAAACATGTGCGTGTGTGTGTGTGTGAGAGAGTGATAGCAGGAGAAAGGAAGATGTCAGGCAGATAGAGGGAGTGACACAGGGAATGTGCGAGTGGTGAAATATGATCAGGTCAGCGTGGAGTGGGAGTGAGGTCACATAATAAGACTCAATCGCGCTGAGTGAAACATACTGGGAGAAAAATGCTGACGCTTTCCCTTCGCTCCATCCAATTCGGAGGCGCCCGCTCGCTCGCTGTCTCTCTCTCTGTTTTATGCGCGGCGGTGCGGGTTCCACGGCCCACAAACTTCAGCACTTTACTGTCCATCCACACTTCCATCAATCACACTGAGGGGCTGATGAAGCGACAGCAGGCTGAATGAATGGGGAACAGCGAGGGAGGGGCCCAATCAAACGAGGGACGGGGCCTGCGTTGAAACGAGAGGTCAGAGAAGATGAGCATCATGGGTAACCTTGTGCGTCCCGTTTCATTATTTACCGCTTCAGCACCGCGAGCCTATTTCTGATGCTATCTCATATAAACACACAAAACAAACAAACAAGATAAACACAAACAATCTCATGCATATGAACTTTTAGATCGAAAATATTCCTGTGAATAACACGCCAGTCACCTACACACCATGCAGCTAAATATGTTACATTATAATAATTAATTAGCATTTGCATCTGTCCCTTTACAGATAAACACACACAGATCTTCATTTATACATTTATATACCCTTATTAATAATGATTAGTTAATTATGATTTAATTACAGTATTAGCAGATGACTAGCATTGGTATTACCATTGTTTTGCTGCAAATGCCATGGTTACACTGAGATTATTGTGGTAAGGGCACAGTTATGGTTACTATAGTTTTACTACAAATGCAGCCAAAGAAAACATGGTTACTATAGTTGAACCCAGGCTAATTTTCATAAGGGTATATAAAATAGCATGATAGCATTGGTTTCAATGGTTGCTTTTATAGAACGGTTTAATGGGCAAAGTAAAGTAAGTAAATAAAAAAGCTAAACAAAATAGAAATAAATTAAAGTACAAAAATAAAAAGTGTCCTATAATTTGGACCTACTTACGCCACTGTTTCAGAATATCCGAACACAGCTCATTACTAAACAACAAATACATCATGGCTGACTGTTAACCAAGTTCAAAACACCTGTCATCTACCAGTGCAACATATACAACAAATACTGTCTTTGATGCCACATATACACCTACAATACACATCTGAGCTTCACACAAACACTGTGTTCCTGTACATCAACTGGTAGAGCATTGTATATAAGCAGTGCAGTGGTTGTGGGTTCGAAACCAAAAGAAAGCGAATTTCGAACACACTGTATGTTACTTTAAATAAGAGAGTTACTTAAATGCATAAATATAACATGAATGTAACAACGCAGAACAAACACAAAACTATACACACATGTGGCTTAAGCTTGTCTTTTTGCTATACATGTTTGTTTTTGTCTCTACCCATTTCTACAGTATCTCTCTCTCTCTCGTTCTCTGACAGACTCTTTCATTTAGCAGAAAATAACCGCGCCAGCTACAATGCTACAGATCCGACGTCTCCGCGGACCCACAAACTCAAATTGTGCCAAGCACATCCGTTGTTTAAGAGGAGACACAATCACATCTGACAGTGATGGACATGACAATGAAACGGACCCATCGTGCTACAGGGGAACACACGCGCGTTAGCGAGACCACTGCTATAATCTCAGCAAGCAGGTCTGAGTATCAGTAACAAAAAGAGTCGGATTAGAGGGGTAAAACTCAGTTAAATCCTCCAAAAGAGGGAAATAGCAGCAGCAGAAATAACCCAGAACAGATCGCCACGGAGGCAGCAACAAAAAACTGATTAAGCTGTAAAACAGTCCTTTAATAGCTTAAGCCATGTGCTCCATTATTCCCCCTTCCTCCACCCACACGCACTGTCTCATAGCGGCTTCTGCCCACGCGTAAACACACACCCGAACACACACGCCTGTACAGTCACGTAACCCAACACACACCCGAACACACACACCCGTACAGTCACGTAACCCAACACACACCCGAACACACACACCCGTACAGTCACGTAACCCAA
>JAZGTJ010003911.1:5667-19242 GCA_036877575.1 Botia almorhae
AAAAATAGGTTTTAGATACTATAGCCTATAATTTATCAAATATAAAAACACCTAAACTGACAAGATACATTCCAACCGTAGCTGCCGACAAGATTTTAAACAAAGCTCCTTTTTTGCGGCACATTGCAAACCTCCTCTTATCGCGTGTGAGAGGTAGTCAGATTGTACTAAATTATGTCCAACCAGGCCCCCTTGGATCCACGGATTAACAGATTAAAGTGGACCACTGGGCAATGCATTCCCTTTCCCCCACATATTACTCGTATGATAATTGCCTAAACTGATTTGCACTTTCACAAAAGCTCGCAGGACTCTTTGTAGCCTGAACAGACTAGACGCTGCTTTTCTACCAGTACAAATTAAATTGGTTAATGGCAGTCTATCAGAATGAGAGGCAAATGATGCAAGAAAAAACAAGCACTTCGCTTTGGAAAATCGAGTTTAAGACTGTCAGCATTCTATTTGTCTTACATATTATCCAATCCATATTTTCCAAATTATATCCTCAGATTCATTATACAACTGGTGGAATATTTATTAATATATTAATAAAAACAATTATAATAATGATACCAATCCTGTTTAATGATACCAAGGGACCCACTCAAAAGACAACCGTCAAGAGTAGTTTATAGTACACTATTGTCCTATAATGACGTTGTGATTATCTGAAACCGCATTGCAGCCTAAATGATTTACTACCGGGCAAAAGTTTCATTTTGGCCTCTATTTGTAAAACAAAATGCTTGTAACTTTATTTTGAGCAACATATTGATAAAACTTTATTGACAAAATATTGACAATTACATACTTCTTGGAAGTATAATTTGTGTTAAAATTGTAGCAAACTTAACACAAACACAAAAGTATTTACATTCGTAAAAGACGATTTAACATAAACATTAGCTTTTATTATCTTTATACATGGAATACGCTCAGTGCTTGAAGTTTTGCCCTCAGTTCTTCCATTAATCCTTCGAGGCAACTCTTTTAAGGAGGGGCGAGTCCCGGTAATATATTCGCACCAAGGTTACGGAGTCATGGTAAAGCTTAAATTTTAAGGAATGTCATGGATTTTTTTATTATAATTATAATTGTATGTGGTAAACTTTAATAAAGTTTTAATGTGTTTTAAATCGGTTTACTTTTTAAAAACACTATAACGCAGCACTGCTACTTCATATTGTTTTCACGATCACTTTAACACGAGAATCATAAATTCAAAGACTGCACACTGTTGTAAAAATGAAGAAGCACACAACATTTCTTTAGAAAATAGAATCAAAACAAAGTTAGTTTGAAAAAGGTCAAATTAACCTACCAAAAAAATTAATTGCTCTACCATGCAGTTCAAGTTTTACAAAAACAGTTGTATATTTTGGTATCTTAAAGTGGAAGGTTTACCTCTTGAAAAAATAAAATTAGAGAAAACCCCTCAGAAGTGCAAATGTCCTATGCGCATTTGAGCTATGTTTTGTTATAGTGGTGATGGGATGGTGCGAGTAGTGCTGTGATGGAGGATGGGTGGCTGCTTGTAATACCTGTCAATCACTTTGCCTTGGCAATGTGAAAAGTATTGACAGTTCCCTTGTAGTGACAGCAGTGCCACCAACAGGATCTCTCACCCTCAAGCTGCCGATCTCGAAGAATCGAAATGTGATATTGGCTTTACCCCTCTCCCTCTGTCAGTACACAGCATCCTTATCCGTGACATCCTTCAAGCCACGCTACTGTCCTGGGTTTAAACAGTTCAAGTCTTTTAATCGTCTGAGGTGACGTCAATTTCCTCAGGGCTTCCTTGTTTTGTGGCCATTCTCCATCGGTTTATATGATGAGTTCCTTTCTTTTTCTGTTGTGAATCTGACCCTTCTTCCTCCAGTTTCTGACGTTTAAACTTCGTCCTTCGATTCTGGAACCAAACTTTTACCTGTGGCAAAGAGACATCCAAAGAGACAGCGTAAAATACGATGAATCGAATAACGGCTTTTCGTTTGCCTCTAAACAAGACAATAAAACAAAGAGAGCTAGCCTAACAGCTATCACTAACGGGACCTAGGAATAAATAGGGAAGGATAGGCAAAGATCTGCAGGCATCTTACAATCTGTTCGTGCACTGGTCGTCTTTTATTCAATGTCTGTAGACGGCACAAATTAAAACGCCGCCAAGAATTTAGTAATAAATTTGTATTACAACAAGATTGAATTAAAGAGAATGAATAGAAGAATGAGGAACAGATGGTGTTGCTTGTCTATTAGTGTACACCTGACTGACCTGTCTACGACGGACAGGTTGAATCATCACCCACATACTCCGTTGTAACTTTACTTTCAAATGTTACAGTTTCTTGGCGAAAATACACCCAGTATAAAAGCAGGAGAATGTAATTGCACATAAAAAACAATACTGGTGTATAATTTCACCGACACCGTGGCTGTATTATCAAGGATCAGTTTGCTAGCTGGCCTATTCACAATTCACCGCTTATTACACTACATCGCAGCATAAAACCTTTTCTATTAGCACACATTGGAAGTTCAGTCTTTAGCTTAATTCATCACCTTTATTATTCATATCATCCGTAAAGCTCACAGTGGACAACTTGGCAAGTGAGGCACATTTAATGTGCTTTCAGAGAGCTAATTGAAGCATTGAAGTGGCTCGTAGTCCATTTTTCTCGCTTGCTCTTCTGAAAAGCGCCGTTCAGAAAAGGGCCGGTGCTGTCACCGGGACAATAGGCTCCGACCGGGCCACTGCGCGCAAATACAATCTTAAATATGGTTAAGGAAATTCATAGAATCCTTCTCTTTCTTTCAAGTGTCCATTTAAACCGGTTAACTGGTTAATTGCCAAACATTTTCCACAAGAGCCCACTGTCTAAAACGGAATCGCTCAACCTCACCAAAATCGGGGTGAATTAGAAATGGTGAATTTAACTCACTCCAGACCATTATGCTTTAAAAACAATGCTTGGCTCTTTACGCACGAAATGTCGCACGAAATGTCAAACGAAATCAAATGCTTAACAAAGCAACAATATTTTCGCTCAATCAACGAATGTACAATGAACGAATTCTGTGTGTATATACATACAGTACGCACTGACAAAAACACAAAAAATATATATAGCCAAGATAACGATCAAAACATTTTAAAGAAAATAAGCAAAAAATGAAAAACGCTTTTTAATGTTTACTAAAAAAATTCAGAATTGATTTTTATTTTCGAAAGCTGTCTAAAACAATTATAGCTACATATTGTAATTTAAATATAACCATATCAGCGTACCAGTTCAAAAAAGCTATTTGTTCACTTATATTATGTAGCCTATTGATTTTAGTAATCATTTAGGCCGTATTTAAACCTTTGCACCATGCGCACATCTAAGTAAGGTCGTAGAAGCAAAAGAGAATAGGTAGATGCCTTCTTACCTGAGTTTCTGTAAGGCTAAGGCTGTGAGCTAGCTGTTTTCGTTCCGCACCGACGACGTAATGATTTTTTTCAAAAGCATGTTCCAGCCGTAGCAGCTGTGATGGTGAAAAAGCTGTCCGAATCCTTTTGGGCTTTCTTGCCAGTGCATTGTGCAATAGGAAGCTTTCCGGACTCGTTTCGTTTCCTGTAACAAAAGGCATGATAAATATAATCCACTGTCTCGCAAAATATTAGCATTCATTTTCAGTTGTTCGGCTGCTATTTACTTTATCGAAAAATTTTCAAGCTACAGGGCCTAAAGTTTTAAAACATTATACAGAATAAGCCATCTTAGCACGCGTTAAAAATATACAACGATATTACAATCAGCCAATCTTTACAAATAGATTAATTCGAAAAATTGCAAAATAATATAACCTGACATAACAGCAGTATTACATGTAATTAAACTTTTATGTTAACACGTTGTTAATACGTTTATGTAGTTATGGTTTTATTTAAATGTACAGTAACAATTGCAAACATTTAACAATATATGCTGTTCACATTATTATTCTTATTTGTAAATTCAACGCACGGGAAGTTTGGCTGTACCCAGGCTGGCTGTATTTTAGCCCTTGTCAATTCGATGGCCTTGAATAATAGCAAATAAAGATTCTCAGAACGGTTTATTTTCATGCCTAAACTGTATATTAAAGCACATGATGTAAAACGTTTCATTTGTAATTGCTAGAAAAAAGTGTGCTTAAAAATATGTATAACGATTTACATTTAATTTAGATATTAACGTTTGTATTTAAACGAAATAAGAACACATTTTTAAAAAGCATCAAGAACAAATGCACTTAAACTATATTTAGGATAAAAGTTACATTTCTTATTTACAGGGATAAAACATCGAACTGAAATCAAACTACCGTTCTCTTCATAGATGGTCTTATTTTAGTAATGTTTCTGCGTGTTATTTTCAAAGTCAATTTTTCATACATTTATAATAATAGCTAAATTTATATTCGATAATACAAAATATTCTATCAATGTAATCATTTAAAAAGAAGCCATGTTTGCGCTTAAATAAATATTCAAAACTGTTTTATATATTTTTAATTAATGCTAAACAAATTCGAAAGTTATCCAAACGTTTTATGGATACTTTAGATCTAAAAGTTTTAAGTTCAAACACCAGCTTCATGGAATAACGCCAACTTTCTATCTTTGAGGAATTTGTTAAGAATGTTATTACATAACCAAACAACTATATTTTAAAATGGCTTAAAACTTTATTCGACAGTTTAAATAAATTTTAGCGTGTAATGAATAAATAACTGCAGTGTTGTCAGTTATATACATTGTCTTACCTTGAAAAAAATTATTCACACTAAACGATCATTTAAAAAATGTCGAATGAAACATTTTGTATTAACCTACCTTGAAATCTGTGACCCAAGTATCTATATCTATGTATCAACCACGGGTAAAAAGTTGAAGGGTCCCTTTGCTGGCTTGCGAAAAGAGGGTGCGGACTGTGAGAGGACGACAGTGGGTGAGCAGCCAAAGCGTGAGGAGGAGGTACTGAATGGACTGGGACGGCGGAGTTAGGAGGATGTGAAACAGCCTCAGCGAACACCAAGTCCGGGTTTGAGTAGACGCCCCTGCCGCTGGAATGAAAGCCGTTTAAAAATGGATTCATCTGGCTGGAGTTTGCATAGCTGAGAGCCGCTGGTCGTATGGGCTCCTCGGACCTCGACGCTGGCAAAGGATTATCCTTCGCTACCAAAGACTCTATGGTAAAACACCTCTTCGGTGTGGGTTGAAACATGGTTCACCGGTCAAGATTCCCCAGTTTAAGTAAAAATAGCACACGCGTTTGCACTAAAAAATACTCCACACCCAAGACCAAAGTTTTCTCAGCAAGTTAGTGGCAGCTAAAGAAAGAAGAAAAATCTTTTAAAAGCACACAGAACACATCGTGATCGAGGTTGCCGACTTCTCCAGACAATCCATGAATGTGATCGGTTCCTCACCAGTTGTGCTAGCGATTTGTTAGTTCATGAGCCTAATTAGCTCTGGAGTCACATAAACAGTTTCCTCTGAAGTCTGTAATGGCTTGGTGATTGGTCGCTGCCGCTCGCCTTAAGGTTGAGGGAAGAGTCTTTAAGTGCGTCAATACGAACGAGCAAGGAGAGGCGGATTCAAGCAAAACGGAACGGATTCGCCCAGAACCAGAGCTGTGGAGCAATTTACATACGATCATCTGATCCCATTGAGAGACTCAAGGTACTTCAGCATGCATTTCTGTTCAACACAGGGCCCGAGGACGCTATTACACGATTTTACTGCAAGTCGATGCTTTAATCTGTGCACGTTGAGGACAAAGCTGTGAAACTATACTTGCTTATTTGGTATAAAGCACTTGGCTACTACAAGTATACATCAAGTATACCGTTTAAATAGATAACTGCAATCAATGAAATTCTGCAGAAAATTATTGTTAAAACTACAATCTGGTTGCATGTTAAACTTATCTTTGGAAGGTACTGCTTATATGACAGTCCGGTTGGGCCTGCCTAATGCCCACCTCCACGTTTTCATTTTCTCCGATGGGTTTGTGATTAGTTTAGGGATGAGAAACTCTCTTTCTCTATTGGCCAGCAGACAAGGATGAGGCTTATTAGACACACACAATATTTTCAGCTCTGTTTGTTTGTCGTATGACTACAAGAGTCTATTACCCACTAACTACTCATTAAATTAACTGTGTTCACCCCATTATGGGTTACTAATGTGCTTATTACATCTCAAAAGTTCAGGTATGCTCAACTGTCAACGCGAACTCTGCATTAGAGCTTGTATTGCACAGTGTAAGGTATTTTAGTGACGTTTATTAACTTTTCCTGTTTAACTTAAGATTTAAATCTATTGAAGTTTTAAATGAATTCCAAACAGTAATAGATATGACAGAATTTAGCACGCAATTGTAAATACGTTTTAGGACTGTTATACATAAAAGCAATTTTTCAGCTTTTTTCATAAAAATTCAGAAACATTTTTCTCGTTCAGAAAAACAGCCATTCTTTTAAATTCGTTTTGACGACAAAAACTTGCGTTCCGTTTAGATTTTGTACAAGATCATTACACTGCAGTGAAAGCACATATGCATGACATGAAATATTTACAAAATGCTTTCAGATTCTTCTGCGTTTCCTCTTTAGGTGAATAATTTTATCAACACAGCTCATAAAAATTCCACATTTGTTTTTAAGTTAAACCAATAACGGATTAACTATTAAAGACAGCATAGTGTAGTGGGCTACACTATTTTGCGTATGTTGTATCAGATACGACTTTTTAAGAATTCTTCATCTTAGTATATTATCCTTGCCGTAATCTCCTACTTGTGTCAATAGTAAGTTTACCTGACAATGCTTAATATTATTATTGTTATTCTTATTATTGTTACAATTAAAGCTGTAGACCTGTTTTTATTTTGGTCTACTTAAGGTTGCGTCTAAATATATTTGGGCTATCGGATCAGATATACTTGCTTAGTTTTTATCCCAAATAAATAATTCACGTGGTCTCATGTTTTAGAAAAATATATCTTAATAGGTAGGACGGAAAACAATGATATACTCAGTGGGGGTCACTCTTAGTTTTACCTTGTCCGTCAAGTAAAGTTCAAGCACTGAGGCTCGCTCTCTTTATAAAGAACGTTCATTTTTAAGATGAAGTTATATTTATTATCGCGCTTATTGGTAGCTACACTTCAACTTCAAACAGCTACAACCTCACTTTTTGTTTTACTTCGCCACAAATACTAACCACAGATAAATTAAAAACCTAGACATACTACAGATGTACTTAAAATTCATTTGCTGAAGTGTGTAGCACTAATTGTTAGAGGGAAACGGCTAAATAAATTATGACGCTCGTGTTTACACGCGTATAACGTTTGTGGATTACGTGTAAGGCATATTATAGAGGCTAGTAAAATATATTTTTCGGTTAACGTTGTGTTTTCAGTTGTGTGGCACTGTAAAGAAACCGATATAATGAGCAGGACGAGGTATAAAAGAGCTGCTACTGGGGGTCAGAATGCTCTTGGTTCTGTGCACTAATATGTAAGGATAGTGCGCCACCAACTGGTGTTGTTACAAAACGTTCCTTCTTGGGCACCCTGTCGGAGCGATGACGGCAAAGCAAAGGGTGTTATCTCGCTTCTGAATATTACTACTTTCATTTTTTTTCTGCAGAATTACTGTGCAGATTATTACGATCCAACATGCTTAATTGAAACCCCATTCGTACGACGAGCTTTAAAGTATTCATTCACCTTTTATGTTTTATGTTACCATGCATTTACGAAATCTATTACGTGGACGCTCAATTAAAGCTACGATTGTCATATTGGTATTATTACAATTTATTTTGTTGTTGTTGATGATCATTTTATTTAGGTGGTTAAACGAGTTTAAACGAGTAAACCGCAACACAGCGTTCAACAGAAGTAAAAACCGCGGTCTTAGTTAACTTCTAGGTCTCACCACTCGCACTTAGTGTTTACGTTCAGTACATTAATTATTTTCACTTATCTTAATTCAAATAACTCCCAATTATTTAACAAAATAATGATACATTTATACAAGCTATCTAAACGTTACTATCACAAAGCTGTATCATCAATAATAAAGCTTCTTTCTTTTTAGTTACCAAAAGCGGAGTTTATTTCCTAGTAGTTACGTAACAACAATATTAATAAAATAATAAAACTGATACAACAACACGAAACAAAGTTAACTATTTCACGTAGAACTTTGTGGAGTCGAAACACAACGAGTTGAGCTTTATTTATTTCCTTCATCCTTCACAAGTGTCGGATACGCTAAGCATAAATAATATAGAAGGTTTCTGAAAAGATATTACGAAATGTAAGCGACACCCATGAACAGATTTGAGAAGAGCATTGCAATAGACATAAGATGAATTATGTTATATCGTCAAACTGCAGGCTTCACACGCGTGCACTTTAGTGTGCATGGCCTATCATACCAAATTCCTATAAAAAAAAAACAAGCCAGATATTTTCAGTTATGGTAAGCAAATATAAGGTCTATTCTATACAAACATAAATAGTGACGAAAGGAATTAATATTAGGCCTGGCCCTCACTAGTTCACTGACATTAAAAATACTGTCATTATTTTCCTGTGATTTCCAGTCTTCTTGCAATTTAAATGTGGGCTGATGAAGGGTTGAGTTACACTTACAGCTCAGTAAAGTTAAACCTTATAGAAATTATTGAAGGTTAATCACGCAGCTCCTGGATTTTGGCTTCTTCGGTTGTTTTCAACCGATCAGATTTTTCATTGCCATTTTTACGTGACGGCAATTGTTCAATGCTTTTATAGAAATATAACAACTTTGTCTTGGAGATGAAAACATCAAAATCGTGTTATGTGGCCTTTAAGAATTCACTTGATCAAAAATAAACCAACTGAATCAATATATTTAAACAATAATCCTTTTGAGCATATAGCATTACTGCTTTAAAATCATACCTTGACAAATCACGAACGTTGTTTGTCATTTTTATAACGACGAAATATTTTAATTTTTTGTTCTTTTCCTCACGCGTTCCGTATACAAATTGTTCTACTTATGCTTGAATTGAATATGCTGATGCTTAATGCTTTTGCTTGCTTATAACGTGAACTAACTTTACAAGACATCTGTCATGGAATTATACACTTTAATAATGTTTTATTTTCGTGTTTGTAATCATAAACGCCTAGTTTTGCATGTCTTAATTGATTTCTCAGATTCAAACAAGTCATTCTAATGAGTGAACATTCTAAACCTTCAGCTGTATCCGTCCGCCTCAAAAATAGATCTGCTGAAGTTTTGTTAAAATTGTTATACTTCTGTTTATGAACGTCGTCTTAAAACATGATTTTCAAATCAGAATTCTTTAGTCACACTCGTTGCAAATGATGGACTAAAAAAGTTACTATGCGCTCTCCTCAGTTTAATTGACAACTATTATTTTTTTAAGGAATAGACTGATAAATGACACTGGGTGACAGATGCACAGATTAAGTGATTGGCACTTTGTAAAGGCACATCTCTTCAAATCGAGGTCGGGAACGTTTATACACGCTGACCCGTAGCAAACTTCACAAAGTACGTCTCGGCAAATGTAAGGTCCTAATCTAGTTTGGGAGTTCATAACCTTTTGCGTGGGAATTTGAGCTCCAATTGTGGGATTATTGGCCTTAATTGTGGATTTTCCACCAGAATGCAACAAAGAGCTCTAACGTAATTGTCTCTTTCTTCTAGTCTTTTCTGCATAACGATATAATGCGAGCAAAAGTTGATCACCCAGCGGGGTGAATCACGATCCAAAGAAGCCGTTGCATGTAACTAAGAAGTCGCATTGACGAGGTTTACTAGGGATTAACTCTTATCAACGTGTGCGTGTGGTCCTCCTTGCCCCTGTTAGTTTAACCAAGAAGCTTATAACTTAAGTCTTTAAAAGTTAAAGAAAAGGATACCCTAACAGAGATGTTTAAGACTGGCTTATAGGAATGCCTCTGTTAATGTTTATACAGGCAGAATCTTACTGAAATTGTATTATTGTTTTGTTATTATCAGCACAAAAGATTAGGACTTGCACTTTTATTTTCCAAAGAGAAAGATTAAAAAAAAAAAAACTTACTTCAGTAAACCTTCTGAAGCACCAGTGATTAACCGACCATCAATGAGCAGGACCAACAGCAGTGTATTAGATCTCTTCTATTTCAAAAAGCACCTACAAGAATAGATTATAGGGATGCAATCAAATACTCTTGCTTCACGTATGAAGAAAGATCTGGAGCTTTTGAAAGTAGCTAAGGCTTAAGTGACCCCTAGTGGCAAAAACAAGAAACCGTTGTGACTGAAAAAGACCACCACAGATTGCCCAAAAGAGATAGGAACACAAAAACAAGCATTACCTTGTCTACTGCTTTATGAAAATAACCAAAATAATGAAAATAATTTGAGCAAACAACTTTATTAATAAAGATTTTTCATATTTCTAGAGGGCACACAACCATAGGGTAGGCAGCAACTACAGCATGGATACAGCTGTAAGGAACCTTGCTGATTACATATCAAAGCCTCGTCACAACATTTCTGAGGTCATGTCTGCAATGAATTTAATTTTTCAGCACTTGCCTATGATGCTCACACCCATCAAAGAAAAAAGCCTACATAATTGTGACCAACTGTAATCCTCCAAGCATGCAAAATCAAAAAAAGGAATGGGCTACTAGTGAATGGAAGCTGTAGTTTTAAAAAATGATCATAAATATAAATGGTCATGTTTGATCATTTTGTAAATTTATGGTAACGCTGTATGTATTCCATGTTCATGTAAGCAGTGACCTTACAATTCCATATTGATTAGTGAACACATTAACGCTTAATACGACAAAGCAAAAATGTGCTGCTTTAGCATTAGCGGCGGACAGTGGTCCATCCATCATCATCCGTCTCATTCTTGGTCCGGCGTGGGTTGTCTTTATCTCTGTCTGAGCGCCAGGAGCTCTTCTCGCCACCATCGCGGTCACGTGGTCTGGGAGGAGCCTCTCTTTCATCCTTGCGCTCATCTCCGCCACGGCGCCACGAACCGCCTGAGAGTTAAGGAATAAATTATTTCTTAAAAGTGCACGTTTGTTTTTGCCGTGTTTGGCTGGCTTTTCTATGCCCTTCGGCTTTATACTGTCATTTATCAGTGTGCATCAAGCATACAGTAAATTAAGTTTACTTTTAGTAACTTTGGACACTGATGACAACCCTAGGGGGTTGGAAATCAGCAGTGCAGATCATAAGATTCTGACCTTCATCATTATCTCGGTGAGGGCCTTTATGGTCACGATCATCTCTGCGTTCTCTTATGTCACGACGCTCGCGGCGATCCTCGCGGTCAAAGTCTTCACGACGTGAGTCTCGCCAACTGCTGGTCTCCTCGCCAACACCTCTTCTCCAACCACCCCCCTCTTCCCTGCACATGCATATATTTCCACATATTTAAACAAGCCACTCCCGTAACACTAAGACCACAACAATGTAACCAGTTCATAAGAAGTTCAGAGGCCTTCAGACACAAAGTTATATTATATAAACTTTATATAATAAATTATACACTTTATATAATTATAATATAATTAGTTATATTATATTATATAAAGTTATATTATAACAATGTACCCAGGGTACATTGTTTTAGAAATAGGGAAAAATTCAAATGTTTTCACCTGGGAGGGCGGCGATCTCTGAATCTATCTCCCTCAAGACGGTCATCTTCCTCTTGCTCACCATCATCATCATTACCAGTATCTCGAGGAGGTCCCCAGCTTTCCTCTCGAGCCTTTTCTCTCTCTCTCCAGCCACCTACAAAGATTTTACACAAGGTAACGCTCAGGTTCAGAGAAACATGAGAAGCGCATGAGAAGTAACACTAAGTTTCTCACTTTCAAGTTGGTTTTGCTGTCCAGTTTAACAGTTTTTAACCTCCTCACTCTTAAATAACACAATTTGCCAAAACTTTTATTTCATTTACGACAAATTTCCAAAACACTCCAGGCTGTAATGTGGCACGCATACAGCACAGGTCAAACAGAAATAATCAGGGATTCTATTCCAAATAAACATGAGCTGCTCACCTCCCACAACTTATTTTTATCATTAGTTTATGCAGAAAGAATCCTGCTTCCTCTGTGTTACATATCACTGTGACTGAGTGGGCCAGTCAAAATACAGTCTACACAACAGAATGTATGTGGGCAATTATGTTTAGTGTATGTTAATTAATTCTATGTTAATGTGTGTAGGTAATATATGTTAATTATTTACTTGCTGTCACAGTTGCAAAAAAAACAACAAAAAAAACAACAAAAAAAACTGACAAGCAAATATACAAGTTCACACCTGGTCTTCCCAGAGGTTTCCAGGGTTTAGCATCATCACGACGTGGGCCAGATTCATCCATACCTCTGCGGCCACCCCTCTCATCATCCCCTCCTCTTCTGGGGCCCCAATCATCATCTGCCCCACGTCGAGGTCCTCTGTGTTCCTCCATGCCCCGACGCTGCCCACGGTCATCATCAAAGCCTCGCCTGGGGGCGCGGTCATCGTCAGCTCGTCTGGGGCCACGGTCATCGTCAGCTCGTCTGGGGCCACGATCGTCATCCATTCCACGCCTCGGCCCACGATCATCATCACCTCTCCTGTGACCTCGGTCATCGTCAAAGACCCGTCTGGGCCCACGATCATCATCAAAGCCTCGTCTGGGTCCACGGTCATCCTCACCCCCCTTTCGCGGACCTCGTTCATCATCAAAGCCACGGCGTAGCCCTCTATCATCTGAACCACCACGACGAGAACTGTCACCTCCTCTCCTGAAAGGTGTTTCTCGCTCCTGGTCTTCCCCATCATGTTCATCACGCCCTTCTTGACGCCATTCCCTGGAAGAGAAATAAAGGAAAGATTGAAAATATTGACAACAAAATGCTAATGCAATCCTATCCACAGAAGCACTGAAGTACATAATTTAAAGCATATTTTCAGAACCACAGTTTGAAGTACATTGGGTAGCCAAACAACAGTGGATCCCATTGACTTCCATTCTATGGACACAAAACCGTGTGATGTTTCTCAAAATATCTTCTATGTTTAACAGAAGAAATATCTGGTGTTCAACAGAAGTCACATGGGTTTGGAATAACATGAATAAAAAAGGTGAGTAAATAAAATTTTTGGGTGAACTATCCCTTTAACTTCATTTGTGTCTGATCATCAGTTCAGGTGAAAGCACCTACTTTTCAGCACCAGGACGTCGCCAGTCTGATTCGCCATCACCACGCTTTCTCCAGCCGCCTTCCTCGCGCTCAGCCCAGTCCTGGAGAGACAACAGGTAAATTTGTACACCTGCGTACCCTTAAATTGAACAATCATTTCAATCACGGGATATGGGGAATTCCTGTAAAGTATTTTCTTCAGAGGCTTTCTTGTAGCTCAGTGGTTAGAGCATGGCGTTAACAACGCCAAGGTCATGGGTTCGATCCCAGGGATTGCACATACTCAATGTATAGTGATCAATGTGTA
>JAZGTJ010003911.1:19292-33040 GCA_036877575.1 Botia almorhae
CTGGGACGGCGGAGTTAGGAGGATGTGAAACAGCCTCAGCGAACACCAAGTCCGGGTTTGAGTAGACGCCCCTGCCGCTGGAATGAAAGCCGTTTAAAAATGGGTTCATCTGGCTTGAGTTTGTATAGCTGAGAGCCGCTGGTCGTATGGGCTCCTCGGTTCTCGAAGCTGGCAAAGGATTATCCTTCGCTACCAAAGACTCTATGGTAAAACACCTCTTCGGTGTGGGTTGAAACATGGCTCACCGGTCAAGATCCCCCAGTTTAAGTGAAAATAGCACACGCGTTTGCACTTAAAATACTCCACACCCAAGACCAAAGTTTTCTCGGCAAGTTAGTGGCAGTTAAAGAAAGAAGAAAATCTTTTAAAAGCACACAGAACACATCGCGAGCGAGGTTGCCGACTTCTCCAGACAATCCATGAATGTGATCGGTTCCTCACCGGTTGTGCTAGCGATTTGTTAGTTCATGAGCCTAATTAGCTCTGGAGTCACATAAACAGTTTCCTCTGAAGCCTGTAATGGCTTGGTGATTGGTCGCTGCCGCTCGCCTTAAGGTTGAGGGAAGAGTCTTTAAGTGCGTCAATACGAACGAGCACGGAGAGGCGGATTCAAGCAAAACGGAACGGATTCACCCAGAAACAGAGCTGTGGAACAATTTACAGCTGATCATCTGATCCCATTGAGAGACTCAAGGTACTTTAGTATACTTTTCAGTTCAACACAGGGCCTGAGGACGCTATTACACGATTTATACTGCACCTTGATGCTTAATCTGTGCACGTTTAAAACGAAGCTGTGGTACTACTAGCTGATTAGGTAGGAAATACTTGGTTACAACAAAAGTATATATTTAGACCGGTGTCGTTCAAATAAATCACTGTAATCAATTAATTTCTGCACAAAATAATCCTTTAAAATTATAATGTATTTGCATGTCACATGACTTAAATATTTGGAAGGTCTTACTTTCTGGCAGTCCGGTTGGGCCAGTCTAACCTCCACCTCCGCGTTTTCATTTTCTCCGCTGAGTTTGTGATTAGTTTAGGGATGAGAGACTCTATTGGCCAAGAGACAAGGATGAGGCTTATTAGACCTACACAACATTTTCAACTGTTTGTTTGTCGTGTGACTACGAGAGTCTATTACCCACTAACTACTCATTAAATGAACTGTGTTCACCCCATTATGGGTTACTAATATGCATACTACTCAAAAGTTAAGGTATGCCCAGCTGTCAACGCGAGCTCTGGGCTTTAGAGCGTGTATTGCATAGTGTAAGATATTTCAGTAAGGATTAATAACTTTTCCTTTTTGACATGTTTTAAATTAATACTATTCCGCAAAACCCATGTCTGAATTTAGCTCGCAATTGTAAATACATTTGAAAATTGCAATAAATAAAGACGATTTTTCCATCTTTTAAAAAATTCGGAAACGTTTTCCACGTTCAGGAAAAAACAGCCGTTCTTTTGAATTCGTTTTGGTGACAAAAAATGTTTTTTAATTAGATTTTTCCAAGAGTATTTTACTACCCTGCAGTGAAAGCACATATACGTGACACTGAATATATTTACAAAATACCTGCGTTCCCCTTTCACTTGAATAACTTTATCAGCTAATAAAAAAATCCACATTTGTTTAATGGTTAATCAGTTATTGGTTTAACTTAAGAAGACAGCATGACAGGATAAGTGGGTTACACGATTCTGCGTATGTTGTATTAAAAAGACTTCTAAAATTTCTTAAGATATTATTCTTGCCTTAATCCCTTACTTGTGTTAATGGGAAGTTTAACTATAAAATGCTCATTAATTTATTATAATTATTATTATTATTGTTGTTACAATTAAAGCTGTAGGCCTGTTTTTATTATTATTTTCAGGTCTACTTAAGATTGCGTCTAAATATACTTAGACTGTTGGATTCAAATATGCTTGGTTATTTTTATGACAAATTAAGAATTCACGTGATTTCATATTTTTAGAAAAGAAAATATCTTAATGCGTAGGATGGACAACAATGATATTCTCAGTCAGGGTCACTCTTAGGTTTAGCTCGTCCGCTCTTTTGAAGAAAAGTGCCGAGGTTAGCTTCCATTATAAAGAACGGTATATATTAAGATATTAATATTGTTATCTCGCTTATTGGTGACTACATTTGTCAAACAGCTACAATACCACATTTTCTGTTTTATCTCACTATCGCCACCAATATTAGGCCACACATATGTAAAGAAGCTAAGCCCTACTACAGATCGTAATGTGTTGGTTATAAATAAATTATGACACTCGTGTTTATACTCGTATAACCTTTGTGGATTAGATATAAGGCTTATTATAGAAGCTAGTAAAATATATTTTTTGGTTAACGTTGTTTTCAGTTGTGCGGCACAGTAAAGAAATTAATGGAATGAGCTGGACGAGGCACAAAAGATCTGCCGCTTTTCAAAGGGGATCAGAATGAACTTGGCTCTGTGCACTAATGTGTAAGGATAGTGCGCCACCAATTGGTGTTTTTACAAAACTTTTCTTCTTGGCACACGGCCGCTGCAATGGTAGGCAAAGCAGAGGGTGTTATCTAGCTTCTCTGTATTACGTACATTTTTTCTGCTGAATTACTGTTCTAATTCATTACGATCCAGCATGTTTAATCAAGTGCAATCCTATTTCTACAGCGAGATTTTAAGTATTCATTCACCGTCTACGTTTTTATGTTTCCTCTTGCTAGTAGGAAATCTATTACCGGCCTCATGTAGACGCATAAAGCCACGGTTGTCATTTTTTTGCTATTTATTTTGACGTTGTTGTTGATAACAATATTATTTAGGGTGGTTAAATGGGTTTAACCGCAGAGCAGCGTTCAATAGTAGTAAAATAGTCTTTCATGTTTTTAGGTCTCACCACTCGCACTTCATGTTTACGTTTAGTATACGAATCCAATATTTCCACTAATCTTAATTCAAATAACTCCCAATTATTTGTAAAAATAATGATTATTTGTCCTCAGAGGAACATCATTTATTGATACAAGCCAATAGGCTGCATTATCAAAAACCATCTTTTTAGTTACCAAAACACAGCTGACTTTATTTCCTAGCTGTGACGTAACAATAATACAAGTAATAAAGTTTAAACAACAAAAAAGTTAACCGTTTCACATCGATCTTTATGAAATCGACACACAAAACGCTTTGAAGTTGTATTACTTCGTACGTCCTTTACACGTGTCTGATGGGTTACGCAGCAGTACTATAAAATGCTTTTGAAAAGACGTTACAAAATAAGTGATACCCTAAACAGATTTGAGAAGAACATTGCAATACACACAAAATGAATTATGTTGTATCGTCAAACTGCAAACGTCACAATCGTGCACTTTAAAGTGCATAATCTACTACACCCAAAACCTTATCAAAAATACCAAGCCAGATATTTCCAGCCATGGTCATCATATATAGTGTCGAAAGGAATTTATATAGGCCTAACACTCGTTTACAGACATTACAAATAATGTCATTATTTTCCTTGGCTTCCAGTCTGCTTTTGCATTTAATTGTGACCTAATGAAGGGCTGTATTCACACAGTAAAACTTTATTGTTGGTCATTTAAGTAATTTAATTTAAAGTTTGATCACACCACTCTTGGATTTTGGGTTCTTCGTTGTTTTAAATCCATCCAATTTTAAACGTCCATTTTTACTTGGTCATTTCTTTGTGTTTCTATAGAAATATAACAACGTTGTCTTGGAAGAGATAAAAACATCGAAATCATGCCATGTAGCTTTTAGGATTTCACTTGATCAAAATTAAATCAAAACATTACATTTAAACATTATTCCTGTTATTAATGCTTTAATAAACGTTATAGTCATCAAATCACCTAACTTGTTTCAGTCAATTGTTAAGGCGACGCAATATTTTACAATATTTTTTCCTGACTTGTTTCGTATACAAATTGTCACTTTTTCGTGTCGATGCTTTTATCTGCTTTAAATAGCGAAATAGGTTAATTTATAAGAACTTAATACTTTATAATTCCATGGAAGTCATGGAATTATACATTTGTATAACGTTTTTCGTGTTTGTAATCATAAATGCATAGTTTTGCATGTATTAATGACAACTTTTGTTTTATCAGATTCAAAGTTTTAATTATTGTAACGAGTGAACAATCTATCCGCATTGTTTTCAAAAAGCACCATTAAAATGTCCCGAGATTTAGACGTTATAGTGCGTTCACACGGTTATAATTGCGTTTATGAACGTCGTCTTAAAATAAGATTTTCTCATTTGAATTCTTACATTCGTCACACTTCGCAAACGATGGATTGTGTTCAGTTTAATTGATAACTTAGTGGCAGAGCACACGAAGTGATTCGTGCTTTGTAAGGCACCCTGACCGCACGGCTTCAGATCGAGGTCGGAAAAGTTTACACACGTTGACCTATGGTTAAACTTCACAAAGGTTCTAATCTAGTTTGGGAGTTCATAACCTCTCGCGTGGGAATTTGAGCTCCAATTGTGGGATTATTGGCCTCAATTGTGGATTTTCCACCAGAATGCAACAAAGAGCTCTAACGTAATTTTTTTTTCTATTCTTTTCTGTATAACGATATAATGCGAGCAAAAGTTGATCACCGTAGCAGCGGGGTGAATCTTGATCCAAAGAAGCCGTTGCATAAAACTAAGATCTGGTATTGGTGAGGTTTACTAAGGATTACCTCCTATCAACGTGTGTGCGTGTGGTCCGCAGCCCCAGTTAGTTTATCCATAACGCCTATAACGTAAGTCTTATTATAAAAGTTAAAGGCTATCTTAACAGAGACGTTTAAGACTGGATTATAAAAATGCTTTTGTTAATGTTTAAATAGACAGGATCGTACTACACAGACATGGTGGCATTGTTTAAGCATCACAATAGAAAAAAACTTCAGTAAAGTTTTGAAGCGCCAATGACTAATCGACCATTAATGAGGACCAACAGCAATGTATTAGATTTCTTCCATTTTAAAAACCACCTACAAGAACAGATTATAGTGATGCAATTAAAAACTCTTGGTTTACGTACAAAGCATGGTCTGGAGCTTTTGAAAAAGTAGCTAAGATTTAGGTGACCCCTAGTGGCAAAAACAAGAAACTTGTGACTGAGAAAGACCACCACAGATTATCCCAGAGTTAGGAACACAAAAAAACAAGCATTACCTTGTCTACTGCTTTATGGAAATAACTAAAATAATGAAGATAATGGTAATTTGAGCAAACGACTTTATTATTAAAGATTTTTCATTTTCTAGAGGGCATACAACCATAAGGTAAGCAGCAACTACAGCATGGATAGAACTGCAAAGAAACTTGCTTACTACCTCTCAAAGCTTTACCGTAACATTTGAGGTCATGTCTGTAATAAATTTGAGGTTTTCAGTACTTGCCTATGATGTTCACACCCATCAAAGAAAAACCTACATAATTGTGTGACCAATTGTAATCCTCCAAGCATGCATAACCAAAAAAGAATAAGCTACTGTTGAATGAAAGTTGACATTTTTAAAAAGAGACCATAAATATAAATTGCCATGTTTCAAAATCCTTCATAAATTTTGTAAATCTATGGCAAAGCTGTATGTATTACATGTTCATGTAAGCAGTGACCTTACAATTCCATATTGATTAGTGAACACATCAAGGCTCAATACGACATCAAGCAAAAATGTGATGCTTTAGCATTAGCGGCGGACAGTGGTCCATCCATCATCATCTGTCTCATTCTTGGTTCGGCGTTGGTTTTCTTTATCTTTGTCGGTGCGCCAGGAGCTCTTCTCGCCACCATCACGCTCTCGTTCACGTGGTCTGGGAGGAGCCTCTCTTTCATCCTTGCGCTCTTCTCGTCGATCATCTCCGCCACGGCGCCACGAACCACCTGAGAGTTAAAAAATTAAATATTTCCATGCACTTTACCTCCAAGTCTGTTGTACTTATCAGTGCAGATTGAGTATATAAAAGTACTAAGTTTACTTTAAGCAACTGTGGTCATACATGACAAGGATAGTCGTGATATAAACAGGGTGGCACCTAGGGGTTGGAATCAGTAGTGCAGATCATAAGACTCTGACCTTCATCGTGGTCTTTTTGAGGGCCTCTGTGCTCACGATCACGATCATCTCTGCGATCTCTTACATCACGACGCTCACGACGATCCTCGCGGTCGAAGTCTTCACGGCGTGAGTCTCGCCAACTGCTGGGCTCCTCACCCCCACCTCTTCTCCAACCACCCCCATCTTCCCTGCAAATGCATACATTTTCATATATTTAAACAAGCTACTTAAATATATCTACAAAACCGGTGGATTTGAAGGTGCTACAAAAGCTGACAAGGTGGTAAATGTGTTTGTTAAAGGGACAATCACTTTTCAGATCTAGCACAAGCGTAATATCACTAGCTGTGTTTACATGGACACTTTTTGTTTCAATCGGATTGAAATCAATCAGATTGATGAATCCGATCGCAGTGTTTACATGAACGCTGAATAAAGTTATCGGGTTGATGTGCGTGTTTACATGACACGCTTAGAATCGGATTCGTTTTTTTGACGTGCACAGTACACGAATACACGTGTCTCACCAAACCATACTAGCAGCCACTCTGTTGCCATTGCTTCTTTTTAAGTTTTTTTCAACGCACAATTAACATTTAAAACACTGAGCAACATCGTGGTTTCATTAACCCTTTGAATCTTACCGGTGTGATTAGAACGCTCAGTGGTCACATGATCACCGGCTGAATTCAAATTTGTGTTCAAACCAGGAATGTTTTTTATGTGTCACAGTTGTTAGCGTTTTCAATCACGTATCTTCTAACGACATTACTGTGTAAGATTTGTGTCTCCATGGTAACTGGAACGTGATTCATTGCAAAATAACAGTCGCATTAAAAAAAAACTCACATGGGGGGGGTTGGTGTGCATCGCCATCTGAAAACAATAGCCGTGTGCCATACGTCATTGCGCAATTTGTACGTCATTGCACATGCACAGAGCTTTCTAGTTTTATTTTCGATCCGACTAAGTGTTTACATGTCCTCTCGATCGGATTAGAGAAGGTTTAAACCACCCTTACAATCCGATTGAAATTTTAATTGGATCTGGTCAATTCAGTCCGATTGATGTGTTTACATGTGACTTTTTTAATCTGATTGTGCTTCTAGTCCTATTACGATCCAATTATTAGGGTCCATGTAAACGCAGCTACCGTCACCCGTCCAAGACATCAGTAAAAGTAGTTTAGAGGCCTTCAGACAGGTACCTGGGAGGGCGGCGATCTCTAAATCGATCTCCCTCAAGACGGTCATCTCCCTCACGCTCACCATCATCATCATCATGACCAGTCTCCCGAGGAGGTCCCCAGCTTTCCTCCCGAGCCTTCTCTCTTTCTCTCCAGCCACCTGCAAAAGATGCAACGCTCAGCATCACAATGAAACGCAAACAAGTCTGTTCTTAAAACACTGAAAATGGCAGCTGTAAATTTGCTGATTAAATATTTTTAAAGGATTTTAAGGGATCAAATTGAAATATTTAAAAAAACCCTTGAAACATTTTTACATCATGTTCTTCTCACCATAAACCATTTTCACCATCTTGCCGATTCTTAGAAAAACAAGCCTTTTTGTCTACCCTGTTTGCCCTCTTTGCATGAGTGCATTAGAAGTTTTGATGCTTGCAGAAGTTCAAAGCTGTGGGTTTTGCTGTCAAACCCTTCAATAACACAATTTGCCAAGCCTCTGTTACATTTATGGCAGATTTACAAAACAATTCAGACACGCTTACAGCACAAGTCAGACCGAAATAATCAGTGATTCTTTTACAAATTATCTTGAGCTGCTCACTTCCCACATTTTACTAGACTATGCAGAAATAATCCTGCTTCTTCTGTATTACACATCACTGTGGCTGGGTGAGCCAGTCTAAATACTGTCTACACAACATCAGAGTACACGTGGGCAGTTATGTGTATATGTTAATCATCTACTTGCTGTCAAGACAGTTGCAAACATACAAAACGAACCATTTAAAGTAACAGAAAGTAGTGCTTTATAGAACTTAAATACATTTGTTGTGATATAACAAGTACAAATGCAAGCTGTCTTCAGAAAAAATAAGCAAATTTATAAGTTCACACCTGGTCTTCCCAGAGGTTTCCAGGGATTAGAGTCATCCCCACGACGTGGGCCAGACTCATCCATACCTCTGCGGCCACCCCTTTCATCATCCCCTCCTCTTCTGGGGCCCCAATCGTCATCTGCTCCACGTCGAGGTCCTCTGGTTTCCTCCATGGCTCGACGGGGCCCGCGGTCATCATCAAAGCCTCGCCTGGGGGCACGGTCGTCATCACCACGTCTGGGGCCACGATCTTCATCCATTCCACGCCTCGGTCCACGGTCTTCATCACCTCTCCTGTAACCTCGGTCGTCTTCAAAGCCCCGCCTGGGCCCGCGATCGTCATCAAAGCCTCGCCTGGGCCCACGGTCGTCATCAAAGCCTCGCCTGGGCCCACGGTCGTCATCACCCCCTCTGCGTGGACCTCGTTCGTCATCAAAGCCCCGGCGGAGCCCTCTGTCATCAGAACCACCACGACGAGAACTGTCACCTCCTCTCCTGAAGGGCGTTTCCCGGTCACGGTCTTCCCGATCATGTTCATCACGCCCTTCTTGACGCCAGTCCCTGCAAGAGATAATGGAGAGACTGAAAATATTTACAATAAAATGCTGATGCAATCCTGGCATCTTTTTTGTTTTTTAAAGGGACAGTTTTCAAAGGGACCGCATGACTTTTTTGCAAGATATTTTGAAGTAGGTTTGGTAACCAAATAACAGTGGCACCCATTGACTTCCACTGTATGGCCACAAAACCACGGAGACATTTCCCAAAATATCTTCTTTCACATAAGGCACATAGGTTTAAAATAACATGAGGTGAGTACATTTCTCGGATGAACTATCCCTTTTACCTCACCTGTACTTTTGTTTCCGGTCATCAATTCATCTGAAAATGCTTACTTGTCAGCAACAGGGCGTCGCCAGTCTGATTCTCCTTCACCACGCTTCCTCCAGCCGCCCTCCTCACGCTCAGCCCAATCCTGGAGAGACAATTAAATACTCTACTTAATCAAAATGTGTGTCTTGATTAAGATACCTGTGTATCTTCAATCTGAACAACAATTTCAATAATGTGGCAAAAATTTGCACTAGAGGAATGAGGTAGAGGGGAGTTCCTGTAGAAGCATTTGCTCCAGAGCTTATGTGATTGTTACCTTGGTGGGTTTCTCTTCCGGCGCCTTTCTCTCCTCCTCCTTACGGCGCTCACGCTCCTCAATTTCCTGCTGTCGGGCACGTTGCTTTCTTTCCTGTTCCTCGAGCTTGCGCAAGCGCTCCTGGTATTCCCGCTCCTCCTCTTCTCTCTGCTCTTGTTCCAAGCGCTCACGCTCCTCCCGTTCTAAAACACACAAAACAAAGATGCTCAGTACATGAACTGAACCAAAAACATCTGATCATCATCCATTGCTGAGAGTGAAACTGTCATCGCGGCCTGTACATACAAAACATTCAGGAATAGTGTTTTTCGGGTATTAATGCAAAAACAACCATAATACAAATATAAGTAAAGGTTTAGCATGAAAAAAAAAAACACAATTTACAAACAAAACAAATCAATAAAGCAAAAGCCCTCCAAAAGAATGTTAACATTTACTGTTAACTGCAAACAAATATAAAAACCTTTCTTCAGCTGTTCCTCATGGATTCTCTGAGCCTCCTCTTCTTTCTGGTTGTAGAAGGCCTTTCGTCTGTCCTCTTTGCGCTGCTTCTTTCGATCCTCAAGACGTCTTTTCCTCTCCTCAACCAAACGCTCTTGGAACTGCTTGAGTTTTTCCTGGGTACGTGACAATTGCTCAAAGTTTAGTTAGTTAGGGCTAAAATGCCTTTAACATCCAAAAACCCAATATTTTGCTCTACTTCTGCTTACATACTGTGCGTATTAATGTCATTAACTCTAAACGAGTGACACATAAAATTCAATAAAGAGTTTCATTACCTCATAGATGAAGCTTCGAGCAGCCTTGATTTTGGACAGGAAGTTCTCCTTGTCCTCCATCATCCTGGACATTCTCTGTTTGTGTTCCAGTGCCTTCTCACGCTCCATCTTCATATTGCTGATCTGAGCAAAAGATAGTCACATCGTTTAATGGACAACTGCACTGAACAACATTGTATTAACACATTATTTAACAACATAAGTATGTTATTTACATTTAAGTGCCTTAAGAAAAACAAAGGAGAGGATTACTTTCCTACCCACCTGCAGAACTGAAATACTCCAAACTAGTTCAAGTATGTTCAATTACTTGGAGGAATTACTTGGGAGGATTTGAGACACTTTCTGATAAAATCAAATTAAAACATGGACCAGAGGATGAGGCCGAGCACGTCATGTAATTCTGACATGTGATGATTACCCTCTCCTCCTCCTGCAGCTCCCACAGCTCCATGTCTTTGATGCGCTGCTCCTCGTAGGCTTTTTTGATCAGAGGAATCTCCTCAAGACGCTTGGCCCTCTCAAAGTAGTCGATCTGGAAGATGCCAAAAATGCATAAAAATGTAACTTTATTTGCAACTGTATTTTATGACTATTTTATGTGGCATTTAAAACAGCCTACCAACAGACTTGGTAATAATTCTATTAACTCTAATAATTCTCAGGAAAATTGAGTCAGTCAGTCAGTCAGAGAAGTGAGGGGAATGTACCTTCTTTTCTTGGTTTTTAAGCCGCTCCTGAAGTTCTTTCTTCTCCTTTTCCAGTTGTTCCACTTGTTTGGCCATGATAAAATCGGGGTCCAGTTCCTCAAGATCCTACAACAAATGTGTATAAAAACTGTACAAGCTCTGAAATAAGAGAATATTCCAGTTTGGCTTATCACTGACAGCTAAAAGATCTGCTCAAAACTTCCATACCCTTTGGACCAGCTGCACAATTGCAGATTACGTCTAATCTTAGTAAAGCAGAACAATTTCAATTTACAGAACAGCAAGTAACAGTTTAACTTAAGTTCCAGGCTAATTTTGTTTATAAATCTGCATTTATTCGTCCCTGGTTGGTTTCCTAACAAACACAGCTCTATGTTCCCGATCCCCACAGTACCTCAATATCAATGTCTTTGAAGGCCTTGGCTCCCAGCTCAGTCTTCTTAATCTGCTCCAGTCGCTCACGCACTGTCTTCTTTTTGATCTGCTCGTGTTCTTGCATGATGCGCTCCTTCTCTCGCTCTTTGGCCTCCTGTCTGAGACGCTCCTCTTCAGCCTTGCGGACTTTCTGAAGCTCCGCCTCCCGCTGCTCAAGCTCCTCTTTCTCCCGCTGTATGTTGAGGCTCTCTAGACGCTCCTTGCGCTCCTCAATAGTTTGCCGGCGAGCCAGGATGCGCTGATGCTCCTTGCGGGCATTCTTAAGGTAGGCAGTGATGGCCTGTTGACTCTGTTCCTCTTGTTCTTGCTGTGGGTAAATAAGGAGTTAACCAATATAACTGACCAGCAGAGAGATCTTTAGAGATGGAAAACAAAACTGCTCATTTACCAGTATGGAGGCGGGTCTGATGACTTGGATGGCTTTAGCCAAGGAGGATGACATGGCAGTGAGCTGATTACGTATCTGTTCAGAAGGCATATTCTGTAGGAATGGACCAACTGGGGAATCTTCTTTAGTGGAGAAGTTCAGATCAGAACCAAAACTCAACGTGCGAGATGAATGATCCATGCGCACCTTTAGGTCAAAAAGTCAAAGTCATGCCCTGATTTACTTTGTCAAAACACTTCTATACTACCTAAAAAGATAAGAGTTTGATTTTAGACATTTGAATCATTACTGTAAACGTAACAATTAAAGTGTGATACTTGAATTTGTGTCTTGCAAATATACTTGCCCATGAAAACGTGTGAAAATAAGAAATTTATTAATGACTAAAAGATGTTTATTTACTGTACCTGCAGGTCACAGTGGCGTGCAGCATCTACAATGGAGCGTTCCAGTTGGAAAGCATCAACAAATGGTACCAGAGATGCCAACCTGCTGAACTCAATGCTCTGATAGATCTGAGCCACCTGATTAAGACCAAATAACATGTCGTGAACACAAGACTAAAGACTTGCAGAAACATGGAGCATGTACAGATTCTCAAAATAAACATTCATTTGTCAAAACTAGGGTGAAATCTAGGGGTACATAAGCAGACTGACCTGCTGTAGCAGTCTGAGGATGGTGTTGCTCTGCAAGTGAGGAACATAATGCTGCAGGTCAGATTCCTTCTCAGTCTGGTCCCTCAACCAGTTCAGCACCTGAAAAGCAGATTAATCAAATTAACATTAATCAGTCATTGATTTGTAAGCATTTTAGCAATCCAACAAGGTTAGCATACTTTCTCCATGACAATTAATATTAAAGAAGTTTATCAAAAGTTGTAAAGGTTCAACACTGCATAGGTACAGTGTTTGTAGCTAGAACAGATATTTCTGTGTTATATATGTTATATGTTAATAGCACAGAGGGAAAAATAACCCAAATCACAAAATTTAATTCTGATACAGATACAATGTGTCAAGTGTCTCTCACCTTAGTCATTCTTCCACAAAGTTTAAGAGGGTGGAAATCAACCTCCAACCAGTTGTACAGCTCTTTGACTTCAGGTATAATGTACTGAAGCAGGTTGAACCTCACCTATGACAAAAACAATGCTCAAAATGTCAAACATACATAATTATGATGCATCTTAGATAAACTGCAATAATATATGACAGCTCTTAACAACTTAGACAAAGAAAACTGAATCATTTGTAATCTCTACCAATATTTGCAATTTCAAGTGTCATTAAAGGATCATAAAAACAACTCATGTTATTACCATGTCATTGATGAGACTCTGGCGGGTGGGTGGTGACTGCAGGCCAAGCAGAGTTGCCAGTCTGCGGTGTTTCTCCACAATGATACCATCCATGTCCAACAGACGAGCGATATCAGTGCGCTCGGGGGTGATGGGAATAGAAAGGGTGGCCAGGAGCACTCGAGTAGACATTCTAAAGGAAAGAAGAACAACACGACAATAAAATACTCTAAAGCTCTTAACATAAACGTAATGATGGGTCCAAAAGGTTTTATAATTTTAAGAGATTACCAGCTAGCTGTAAAATGACTCGACAGAAGTATTAAAAACCAAAGTACCTCCTCCATTCCAATAAGCTCACCTTTGCATCTCGTCCTGAGTGAGGTTCTTGCGCATTTCCCTGGAGAGGTGATAGAGTCTGTGTAGAGTACAGGCATGGAATAAGGCATTGCCAGACTTCCAGAAGACCGTGGACACTTTATTATAGTAGTTGGCCATCAGTTGGGGCTTAGGGGGCTTCTTTGAGAGGGCAAACAATCCATGGATGTCTTCAACTGCTTTGAACGCTTCCTGTGTGGACAGCAAAATATGTAACCAATCAGTGTCATTTCATCAAAGCTCTGGCAATCACCACAGCAGGCAAAATGTTCATAAAACAAGAAGCCAAAAATATCAGATAACTGTCTCAATAAACGCTATTAATTTTTGTCTTTATTAATCCTTTTATGTTATGAATATTGCTTTGTTTAACAGTAAGGAACATACTTTTTGCACCTACAAAAGAACTTAAAGAGATGCTATATAAATCCAATCTGAAATTAACTAAATACATT
>JAZGTJ010003912.1:0-33036 GCA_036877575.1 Botia almorhae
TTGCTCTATAAAATTCAAAGGGAAGCACTGGAAATGGACTGTTGTTTAAAAAGCAGTTATGGAGGTGGTGAGTTTTCCCAGCTGTGAGTGACTCTTTCAATTAGAATGCACTGCTGCATGTTCTAGAGCAAAATAAATATATAAATAATAGCATTACTCCGAAATATGAGCCCGTATTTGTTAAATGAGTCAAAATCTTCTCCTAAAACACTGTACACTGCAGAAACAGTATTTATTGGCATGCATTCAGTAATTCATTCTCGATCTGTCTTGTGGACAGATTTTGGAAGTTGAAAATTGCATGTCAATTTTCCTGCTCAAAGACCAGATTTGAATCAGACTTGAATGAAACTTTTGTTATGAATTTGGAAATCCTCATTTAATAAAGTATATGCTGTTAAAATATAACCTTTACATCAGGATACATATAACAGCTGAGTATGTGTTTCTGGGTCTCTTCAGCCACAGTGCTTTTTGATGATTGTGTTAACACTGATGTGTGTATATTTTGTATACTGCGTATTGAATTTGTTAGTATTCATAAGAATTAATCTCACGGTTTGTTTTGTAGCATTAAAGAGCAATCTTTTATTTGAATATTGTATTTTTTTATCTTTTATTTTTATTTGAATTGACTTCTAAATGTTTCTGAGGTCATATTATCAACAGCAAAACCATCAAAAAATCCACGAGACACGAGTGTCTTCTAAATGAGTGAAAAAGACAATTTTGCCAGAAATGTCTTCAGCTGAACTTAATGTGTGTGAACAATTAAATAGCAAATGTAACAACTTGCCACACGTGCCATAACGTCATTTTAACACAAGACTGATTGAGTGTGTCAGACAGTAATTGTCACACAGAAAACATTTTTTAAGCAGTTCAGTGTTTGTACTCTGAAATGTTGGTTACAGTATACAGGTAATGAAAAGAAAACAGTTTTTACCTCATCTACACACATGTTTTGAGTAAGTATTGAGTAAACAGGAATCTTTGCACAAGGACATGCAGGGATGTTTCTTTAATTGGGTGGAGTGGAAGGAATGAACTGCCCTGTGACTGAACGGACCCTTTCTGGCCACAGCTGATGGTCTAACCTGATTCTCCCTGTTGCCCAGAAAGCCGTGTTGTAAAGCCTCATACATAGTGCCCCCTTCTGGTCAATTGTGGTAAATTTCTGCTTTAAATATTTATTAATGACTTTTAGTTAAGACATTGTGTTTTGCAATTATTATCCATTTCTATTCTATTTCCATTTTTATTTCTAGTTGCTTACATTGAATAAAATAAAACTAGTGAAAACAGGTCGATTCAACTCGATTCAACAATTTATTTTAGTACAATATTAAGAAAAACATTAAAAACATCAAATTAGTCTCATTTTTCCAGGTTTATGTTACAATACTTCATTGACGCTTGATTATTTCAAGAAGTCAAATACTAAAATGATTAACATTATTAATATTAACATAAATCACAGCATTTAAAATGCCAAAAGGTCCTTTGACAACATTAACAAAAGCTTAGAAAATTGAAAAACAATTGAGCCCTTAATTTTTGTTGTTGCTTATGTAAAGTCAAAAGTCATCAATAAAATACAGTTCAGAGCCATACAACTTAAAGAATATATAAAGAATAAACCTCATCACCATTCTACAACTAAACACAGGTAACAGCAGTGCAGAGGTCATGCAGCCGGTTCTCTAATGTTCTCTAATGGTCACAGCCCAGCAGCTCCATGCGTACAGTTATTCTCTCCTGCCACTCCCAGGGCAAAACGCGTACGAACCGGCCAAAGAAGGGAGGCTCAAACAAGTTCTTTTTGGGTGTGTTGTTGTCAATATTGCCTTGAAAAATCTATACAAAAATATTTTTTTTTCAGTAAATCAGATAAAGTGTGATGTGAATATTATATTTCAAACAGAGAAGTTGTCACTGTAACCTTATCTGTTCTTGTTGTATGATCCTGTACGATATTCCATGACTGCCCATCATCACTGTATGCGATCTTAAAGGCTGACACAAACTGCACAACTCCAAAATCTTTGGCTCCCTGAGTGATGATGCCAGTGATTCTTTTAGGATTCTCCAAATCCACCTGGAGAAAGTAATTTAGTGTCACTCATGAGTTAGTGGTGAGTTAATTTGTTTAGATAGACTTCGTGTTTAGATGCCTCATGTTGTGATGATGTTTAAGCAACTGAGTTAACAATGGTAACTTAAGGTCTTAATCTCTAAATATTTTAAAGTTTTGTTTATAATTTCACATTTCACATCAATTTCACAAACAGATGATACGGAGAACAAATGAAAACAGAAAAACAAAACTTTATGTAAACAATATTCCATTCAGAAAGATTTAACCTGGAGCCACTCCGAGCGGTTGTTGCTAGCTGCCGCCCAAGCGTTAGTCTTGCCCTGCTTGTCCAGGCGAGCGTAATGCGGGTGCCAGGTAAAAGCATCTATACCCCAGGTGCGGTAGGCACTGGATGCTGAAAGCTGCATGTCAGAGATGAGGCGGGACTTCATGCCCAGTGGATCTGTGCAACTAAATGCGCTGGAGTGAACTGTCGTGTTAATGACAATGACAACTGATGAACAAAGAGGGTTTAAGAGAAAGTGTCATCAAGACTGCAATATGTTTTCAAAATTTAAGATTTGCCTTAAAAACTCAAAATTGTAATTGATAGTTAGAACTGTAGTCACCGTTTAGCTCACAGCCCACAAGTTCCATACGCAGAGTACAGGCGTTCCGGCACACAACAGGAATGATGCGAATATACCGGGACACAATCGGAGGGTCAAACATGTTTGTCTTAATTCCATCATTATCTGTATTTCCCACAAACACCTTAAACATCAAAATCAAAAAGACATACCTTAAGAAGACCTGTATTGATCACAAACTATGTTTTTTTTTTTACATTTATTGCATTCGGAAAACGTGTGTTTTCCTTGGGATAGAACCAATGACCTTGGCGTTGCAAGCACCATGCTCTACCAGTTGAGCTACAGTTTCTTACTTTGCCTTTCCCCTGGCCATCAGCTTTGTATACTCTGAAGGTTTTGCCATCGAAGCTGGATGCCACTTTAAAACTTTTTACAAATTTAGCTATCCCCATGCGACTCGCTCCTTGGGTGATAATGCCAGTCAGACGCATCATCTTTTGCATATCAATCTAAAATGAGAAAAGAAAATCATTTTGTACATGTTTATACATTTTACATATTATATTGGAAATGAAAGCCAGATGAAAACATAGGTCTACAAAAATGCACTCAACCTGAATCCAGGGGTTCTTGTCTTGGGGGGCGGAGCTCCAGGCATTGACAATGCCCTGATTGTTGAGACGAGCAAGCTCAGGTCCCCAGTGTTGTAGTCCTAGAGTTCCAGAGTGTACAGAGGAAGCCGAGATTTGGGACTCTACAATTCCTCCTGCCTCCATCCCCAACAGAGACGTGCAGCCTGAACCGTACAACAGCAGTAAATGGCCATTTATAAGGTGTAAAATCTTTAGTTTGTAGTCTAGAGACAGAGACCAAAATCTAGAGTTTGCTACAAGGCACTCTTAGAGTAGACAAAATTAAGTGCCACACTAAAACATACACCCTAATTTTATTGCCGCCAAAAATGAACAGGGGCAAACAAAACACATTACACAGAGAATGGTAAAACATTATGAGCAATACACAGATACTCACGTAGCTGGCATTGCTTCCCAACATATGGAGAGGGACACTGGCAGCTGTAGTCTCCATCCAGATCACGGCACAGGCCTCCATTCTTACAAGGCTGGATTGCACAGTCATTCACATCTGTGTATGTGAACACCAAAATACCGAAATCTCAGTTTCACTGTGTAGTGCTAAAACTAAGAGGGTCAGATTGTGATAACATACCTCCTTGATCTGTGCTTGTTGAGTTACTACATATTTATTGCTCTCTCATACATTAGGGCTGAAAAATTAAATAGTAATAATAAAAAATGACATTACAATTATATGTGAAAGTGTCTTATGCATATTATGTACAAATTCCGCTTTTCTTCCGTTTATGTATTCTGGAAGAGGTGTGGCTTTGGAAAGCCTTCAGAGATGAGGGTGGGTTGCTATTACTAGCTTCCCAGAAACTGCCTACCCTACCTTTAAGTATATTTCTGTTATCCTTTGTCTACACCCTTCAAGTGTGCGTTGCAATTTTCATAAATCTCCACTAGGGGGAAAACTTCTCTTTTTCAAATATTACAGATACAAGATATCAAGAAATCTATGTCATACAATGCAAGAAGCATATAATCTTCCACTGCATGTATTAATGATTAAAGCTGAGCTGGGCAACTTTGACCCTTATGATCCACTTTTCTGCAGAGTTTAGTTTAATCCCTAATCAAACTCACCTGCCTCTTGTTTTCTAGTAATCCTAAAGACCTTGGGTAGCTTGTTCAGTTGTGTCTGATTAAGGTTCAAGCTAAACTCTGCAGAAAAGTGAATTGTGGGGCCAGAGTTTTCCACCCTGGATTAAAGGGTGGTCTTGGAAAATATATTACACATTTCTACTGCACTATGTGTCTCATGCTTTTTGAGGTCTGGTCGTGACACAGAACGGCTATAATCTGCATGACAGGGACTATATTTATGTCATAAAGACCAGAAGTTGTTTGGCTTCTAAACAGTTAAGAGGATTCAGGAACAATTAGAAACTTCCTTCCACCTAAAGCTGAAGGCACCTTTAGGCTAATGTTTCTGGAATTTGTACCCATTGATACATGAATTATTAAATTATACTGATTTTATTTTACTTTAAAACAAGAATATAAATAAATCACCACCTTCATCTGCCATTGCTAATTTAAAACACAATGGCCTATAAAGCAGAAGTCATATAGAATTATGCTAATTATGCCAACTCTCCTAATGTCCTTTCATATATACACACTTCTCCATCATCAGAATAAGATTTCCACTTTTAAATGTAGCTTTGTAGTCACTTAAGATAAATTAATAAATGTAAATTATGGGTAAAAGTCAAATATAATTACAGATGGATGTAACATTGCACTCTAACAATGTCTTTAATGGATCTGTTTACTGTACTGGGCATCAAAAGAGTTAAAAATCATTCAGGGAAAAAGACCTGTATGGACTGGAAAATTTTAACAAAGCCTATTTAAAACTCCTTTTTTATAGCACTCTCTAATCACTACTGACGGCTCAACATCCTGGGTGTGCCTGTTATTTACACCATGACCACTGCATATACATTTATAAGCTTAAGCCCAATGAAATAAAGTGGAACAGAAGGGATGCAGCAGACAGTAATGGAAATCCAGCCTCTGTGCTGTGGATCTGCAGCCACAAGAATATTTATCATGTAGGAGAAATGTTTTAACATGAATAAACCACCTATTGCATCACTCAGGGACTCTACATACACAGACTCCATGTGTGTGTTTGTTCCATTTAAAAATGTATTTTTTTTAATTTGTCAAAACTTGTCAGCTACTCCACCCCTAATGAACAACGATTCTCTAGCTTTCTCTAAATCTAAAAGAAGTGGTAGAAACTTACTGATTTGGCAGTGTGCACCCTCAAACCCAGGTTGGCATTTGCACACATACTCATTAAAAACATCTCCTCTTCTGGAGTTAGTGATCACCTCACACGTGCCATCATTTTTACATGGGTTCGGGTTACACGAACCTAAAGCAGGAAATAGACATGTAAGGTCTGACGTGAGTATCACAATGTGGAAAACAACGGGTGTGATATTCTGAAAATCGAATGGGCATTAAACAGTTAAAGTTCAGCTGAGGTAATATACAGTAAACATCTTTTCTTACCGCTTTCAGTCACATTGCAAGTATCTCCAGCAAATCCCTCAGCACAGATGCAAAAGAAGGGATCTTCTCCAATGCCAGTCACGCACGTTCCTCCGTTATGACACAGGTTCACCTTGCAGTAATCTCCTGTAGAGGCACACATAAGCAGAAGTGAATGGAATTACAAAGCTTAGACTGGAATTAGCTCTTATTTTATAATTCAATAATGGACTGAGTGGTCCTGCATATTAAGCTTTGGGTGATATAAAGAGAAGCAAACGGGGAAGGAATTCTTTTCAAGCTTCTTAACAGGATCAGGAGAGTACAAAAGATAAGTGATGTGAGCAGCATAGCCAATGTGAAGGTTTAAATGCAGACGTGCACATCAAATACAAAGAAAATGTCCATGTGAAAATAATCAAGAGCATCAACTCGTAGTGTGCTTCCTGTACATGCATGAACATGAGTGTAACATAACAAACATCTGAAACAATCACAAAAAACAACAAACCGTAACCAAATTAAATGCTGCTCAAGTTCTGCCTGTTCGGTGTGTTTGCATTTAAAGGGTGCGAACAGAATGCGAGAACATGGGAGGTCTCGCACACAAGAGAAGAGAGATGAGTTACACAACACAACAGCTGAGGAGATTTGTGTTGTTTACTCCTGAGCTCATTAAGACTGCATATAGAGGTTCTAGGGATACGTCTAAGCAAGAAATTTGAAATATACTAACAAAGCCACTTTCTGAACACTTCTGAAGTAAATCTTATTCAGCTTACTGCAGGGAATCGTTATTCAGTCTTAACAATAGGACAGATTTTTCCACATTTAATTTAGTTGAATTATTTGTATTCGTCATTTGGATTATACACTGATCAATAAGACAAATATTGGAGAAGACACACAACAGAAGTTTGAACACAATAGTTTCCAGTTTACGTTCAATTAATAAGAAATAATATTTTTATTGTGTCCTATGTTCTTCTATCCAGTTAAAATGAGGGCAAATTTAAATTTAAATCAATGAAATGGTCATTAACAACAAATAAACTACCGCAATAACAAGTTTTGTAATATCATGCCTTAAATTTTCTGTACTCATCAACGACTAATATACTTTGACATGTTATATCAATGATAAAATAGTGCTTTTAATTGGCAAACGCAAAACCCAAACCAAACAGAGAGAAACATGGCTAAAAAATGAATCTTAAACTACTGTAGCTGCGCTTCATGCAGTTAGCGCATGTATACAACAAATGTCTACAATAGATTACAATAAAAGGCTGTGCATTTCACTTAAAACTTAAATATTATTACTCACCATTTACAGCACAAATACTGCAAATGACTAAACTGACAAAAACGATTTTACACGAACGAGTGCGACTTCGTGTCTTCATATTGGTACTCTGCTGTTTTTCCAAAATCTCTCAGACAGTCTTGACCGCTAGGTCTCTGACGTCATTCTCAAACGTGGAAAGGAGCTCAAGCACCAGGAGCGCGCGCTGTTCACGTGCATTGTTCTGCTTTTGGCAATCTGCTGTGCGGGTCAGACAGGCGGTGTTCATTCCTCAACACTCGGTGCAATAGGGAAACTGCCAGTGTACAACTAAGGGCACCAACATTATGCAAAACTGTTTTCCGGATGATGTGCTTGTCAACTCAAAAATATGTATGAAAGTATGTGCACAGCTGTTTTTGGATTACATGAAAATATTCGTTCAGTTATCATATTGTTCCTATATTAAAGTTCATTAAAAGTTATGTACAGTTATCAACACATGTTTTGATGATAAAGTACATTGTTTGTTGACTCGTCCTAAAGACTTTTCGAAAAGATGCAGAACGTCCACTCAGAATTCATTTCCGTGTTGTCGCGTGAAACACGTGACGTTTGATCTGGCCTCGGATTGGTTGCCTCTGTCTGCTTTTTGCCTTACACACCGTTTTTCTTGGATGAGTAAGAAACAAATGTAATCTCTAAGAATAATGAATAAAAATCTAACATATAGAAATAAAACACGAATTCATTACTTTAAAATGCGTTTAAATAACCCAACATGCGCGCAATGGCAAGACTATATGCCACATCGTAACATTTTATACGTGAGTGTGGGCGGGCTATCGTTGAGTCGTGCTCTATGTTGTGGAAGTACAAGTCGAAAAATATCCTCCAACTTGTTTCATAGTATTATTAAACTGAATGAATGTCCGGTTGTACAGTTAATTCAGTCAAGCTTATAGATCTGTCCCGGAGAAGTGATCTACAAGCACGACGGTAAGTCACACGTAAGACAGTTTGATATAAATAGATCCAGCATGGTTGACATAAACTGACAAGGGTTAGCCATCGCCACGTTACAAGTAAATCGACACCTGTAGATAATAACTCTGGATCAGATGTAGATTTGTCCTCCGCAGGGCTCAATTCAAATGCGCTTCTGTTCGTTACCTGCATAGCGTTTGCCTGCAGTAAAGCGTGTGATTTGACTTTATGTGGTATGAAAGGAAGGAAGGAAGGTGGCCACATCATCAAATCCGTATTCACCGTCACGTGCAACTGGAATGACTTTATAGTCGTATAAACCAGATACGACTGAAACATAAGCTGGTCTAATTTAAAAACGTGAACGTAAGATGGGTCAGCCACAGGCGTTCTTGTTCTGTGCATGCTTCTGTCATGGGTTATGTAGCAGTCATGTCACGTGTGCTCAAGCTTTCTGTGGATTACATGGTTTTAATCCTGTATTCTGTACTGAAGAGTATTTTGTATTATTTTTTCCAGAGTTGTTAGTGGTGGCCCAGGATGGCAGAAGCACACCAGGCTGTGGCCTTTCAGTTCACTGTCACCCCTGATGGAATTGACCTTCAGCTCAGTCATGAAGCCCTTCGGCAGGTCTATCTGTCTGGTCTTCACTCCTGGAAGAAGAGATTCATCCAGTTTAAAGTACTGGGATTGTGTCTTCTATTACTACCATCTACTAAGTAATAATAGCAGCATGATTTGTGTAATTATAAACATGTCTTGAATAAGAGCTGTTTCCTCATTCTTCCAGAATGGGATTTTGAATGGCGTGTACCCAGGAAGTGCTCCGGGGTTCGTGCTGGTGATGGCAGGGTACATGGGAAGGGCACATTATTTAGGAGTGGACCCTTCCTTAGGATTTCTTGTTAAACTTGGCAAACACATTCCAGTCAGGTATGTCTGTCCCATCAATACTGTGTGTTACTTCACAGCAAAAAATGTGAAATCAAGTATTGATTTAACATTTTTTGTATATAATGTTCACTAGTAAACATTATTGTCCTTATCATTAAAATTTGAGGAACATTGTCCCATGGATGGTATAAATGATATATTATTATATATTAGATGTTTTTATCAGTCACGCTCCTCTTTGCCCCTTTTTTGCAGTAGGTACATTTCTCCTCAAAACCAGATGTTAGTTGGAGGTGTCATGGTGGGCACAGGGCTGTGGATTGCCATCATATTTACCATGAGGAACGTCCTGAAGGGCCTCTTGTCCTGGCATGGCTGGATGAATGCTTCCCGTGGAAAAATTACCTGGAAAATTCACCTGTGGCTGGTTTGTATGCCGAAGCAGAGCACTTAAACCGTTCCAAATGAGTCAACTGAAGTAAAAGTACTGATTGCCTAAAGTATACCTAGTGTACATGGTCAAATGGATGATTATTTTATTGCTGTTGTTAATCTTTGTCATTTGTTATCACTTGTAATCACAAAGCTCTCTCTCACGCAGATACTAGTGAAGATTTTTTCTGGCATGCAGACTCCTATGCTGTACAGCTTCCAGACTTCACTCCCTCACTTACCTGTGCCCTCTGTGAAGGACACGATGAAAAGAGTAAGTTATGTGTCATAGTGTTGGTTATTTGGTATCCAGTTTAAATATGTCTTTAAAAACTGATGTTGTTTAATCATGTACTTGTCAGAGTCAGATTGGCAAATCGGGAATAGCTAGATTTCATTGAGAGTTTTCAATGTCCATTTTGGTCACTTGTTTTCAGAGTTAACTTGCTCAGGTGAGTATCTGTTGATGTCTGAGGTAGGTTGCACAGCGTGAATGGAGTGAGTTAACTAACTAAACATGCACGCTCTTCCGAACAGTATTGAAGAAACGTCACTAGTTTAATTTAAATTTATGAGTTCATAACCAACATACTGCTTGAATTTCAGTTATCACAGACTTTTTGTTAACATGTTAACAATACTGTTTATGAATGTGGGTATGATTTTTGGCTGTGCTGTCTCATAGTATCTTGAATCAGTTCGTCCACTGCTGAACGTTGAGGAATACCAAAGAATGGAGAGGCTCACGCTAGACTTTCAGAAGAACCTTGGACCAAAACTTCAGTGGTACCTCAAACTGAAGTCTTGGTGGGCCACCAATTATGTAAGTGAAGCACATTTCTCAACATATACGTTATCTCTCAATAAAGAACGCAACAGCTATATTTTTGTGTGTTTCAGGTCAGTGATTGGTGGGAAGAATATATCTACTTGAGAGGTCGTGGCCCAATCATGGTTAACAGCAATTATTATGCAATGGTAAATTATATTTGTCACATGTCATAAACAAGTTGCAGTGGTATTCTTGGTAACTAAATATGTAACAGCCTGTTGGCAGTATGATAATCTTGTGAGGTCAGTAAGCAGATGGGTAATCAAACAGTGTTGGTCCCTTTGAGCTCATGTGTGCAGTGGGCAGTAATTGTAATTGGGACATGTTGTTGTTTTTAGGACTTTCTGTATGTCTTTCCTACGCATCTGCAAGCAGCGAGAGCTGGAAACGCCATTCATGCCATTATGCTGTACAGAAGGAAGCTGGACCGCGCTCAGATAAAGCCGGTTAGACAAACGATCATATTTGTCATATCACATCAGAGGAAATGTGCTGCAGGTGTATTCATTATATACATCATAAAACCAGTATGAAAATGAATAAGTGTTATTGAATAATCATTTTGACTCAAATAGGAAAAACAAGGCGTTAGATTTTCATGGCCGTAACACCAATCACTAATAACAATGATAATTGCAGTGATAAATATGACCGTCTTTGGTTTTCTACTGCCTACAACATATTGTTAATTGCCTTAACTGACCTCAGGCCTGTCGCTATTGAGCTCAATCCATTTATTTGATGCTGTAAATGTTTCTGTTTCATGCCTCCTGATCTGGTCATAATGGTGCAGCTTTTTGTACTGGCGCACAGCGTTCCGCTCTGTTCTGCACAGTGGGAGCGGCTGTTTAATACATGCCGCATCCCAGGCCGGGAGAGGGGTAAGACTAGAGAGTCTATATGCAATAAATCAACTGCTACCTCTGGCTGTGTGTCATCAGTTGAGTTCCATTAGCTGAGCAATGATAGGCCACATGTCCTGAGTTTATCTCCAGCCCTAATCAAACACAGCTGAACCAGCAAATGAAGGTTTGGATTAGCTGTTTGATTAGGGCTGGTGCTTTCCTCTGTAGGACAGCGACTCCAGGACCATTAGCATGAGCACAATGACACTTGTAATGACAAGCTGGCGACACAGGGCTACGCTGCTCGAAATTCCTCCCCACTCATCCCATTTCCTTTTTTGTTTATTTTCATATTTTTTGGGCCAGGTCCCCATCGCTCTTGTTGTGCCCTAATGATTTGCAGTTTCCTCTGTTCCATGCAGCAGTGATTTGTGGCCCCTCTCTCATCCTGTAGGATCTGTTTACCCCCACACCACCCTCCATCTTTCATTTCACCTCTTGCTGTCTCCTTCACAGCTCATGCTTCAAAACACCATCCCCATGTGCTCGTCCCAGTATGAGCGTATGTTCAACACCAGTCGCATCCCAGGCATAGAAACAGGTACTGAACACCGACACTGTCCTCTGGCCAAATTCTGCTGTGCCCCTGCACACTGTTAGCTTGTGGATCAGGAGTGTACAGTCTCGTTTCTGATTTATGATCGGGTCTCCAACTGGAGAAGATAAGGCACTTCGGAAGTGTTATTGCTACATAATAAATGAGGTCACAGATGTCACAAACCCTTTAGATTCCTCTTTATTCTTAAGCAGTTGCTGTGTACCACAAAACACTGCCTGAGAAATTCAGTAACAAAGCTGTTTCCTCAGAGTTACTTTTTTAGCTTGCATGAGTTGCATGAGTTTATTTCATTGTTGCTCATTTATGTCTGACATTTCACAGATACGACACTGTTGTTTTTGTTCATAAGAGCTCTGTTAGACATACGATTTTTATCTGTTTTTATCTTAACTTTTTTCCTAGACCTCATGTCAGCCCCCCATCCCCCTCAACCTCTATCCAATTATGTTTTTAATATATTTACTTTCAGATCATTTCAGCATTTTAAATCTTGGCTATTTGCTTACAAGCAAACATGTGTTTTAATACAGTTATTCTACTCAATGTAAAATTAATTAAAAAAACAGTGTGTATACATAATGCTGTATTTCTCTCTCTCTCTCTCCAGACTCTGTTCAGCATGTGTCTGACAGCAGGCATATTGTGGTGTACCACCGGGGACGGTACTTTAAGGTGGGGCTTTTCTATGATGGACGGTTGCTGTTGCCGCGGGAGATAGAGCAGCAGATGGAGAGAATCCTGGCTGACACTTCAGAACCGCAGCCTGGAGAGGAAACCCTCGCTGCCCTTACTGCAGGAGACAGGTATTCAGAAGACACCAAATCACTGTAATTAATCAGTCTGTTTTACCCACCCATCCCAACAGTGGTCTCTCCTTTTTGTTTCTCAAGCCCCCCCATTGTCTACAACAGTACTTGATTTCTTGAAACAAACGTCTTGATTTATATTTGTTTTTAATTTAAATATATTATTTACATTTTTATATAATATATATTAATTTAATTTTAAGGTCTTTGGAAGTTTGTTGAAGGCCCCAGTCCCTTGCTTTAGAAATTTCAGATTCTTTTTCAGCCAGTAAATGTTTGTTTGTATGTGTTCTAGAGTGCCCTGGGCATGTGCCCGTAATGCCTACCTCCGACATGGTAGGAACAGACAGTCTTTGGATGCTGTGGAAAAGGCTGCTTTCTTTGTTACACTGGATGATACAGAGCAGCGCTATGATCCAGATAATCCTGTGACATCTCTGGACCACTATGCTAAATCTCTGCTCCACGGGAAATGTTATGACAGGTGAGGAAGAAATCACAGTGTGTGTAAGTAAAGACAGTCTCTATCCAGCATGACTGTACCCGTAACAAACTCTTGCTTTGTCACTGAATGAATTACATTTGTCACTAAGTTACATGTCGTGTGTAACTTTAACAACTCAATTTTCATAGGTGGTTCGATAAGTCCTTCAACCTAATTGTCTTTAAGAATGGAACAATGGGACTTAATGCAGAACATAGCTGGGCTGATGCTCCCATCATCGGTCACCTCTGGGAGGTGTGAGAACACACACACAAATCTGTTTCCAGTGCACAGAAATGGTCATTTTTGTATTTTACTGTTAACTCTTTATTTTAATTATTTTTAATAAAGCATGTGCTGGCGATGGACCCTGTTAAGCTGGGCTACTCCTCAGATGGCCACTGTAAAGGAGAACCTCACCTCACTCTCCCTGGACCTCAAAGGCTGCAGTGGAATATCTCATCTGAGGTCAGTGTGCATGATAAAATACACTTTTGTACACTACACCTTTGGTGTAGTGTAGCAAACACTGTTTGACATGATGTCTGTTGTGTTTGTATGTTGATGGCAGTGCCAGACTATGATTGCCAACTCTTTATCTGTGGCTGAGGCTTTGGCCGGTGATGTGGACTCCCACATCATCCCCTTCAATGACTTTGGAAAGGGCCTGATCAAAAAGTGCAACACTAGTCCAGATGCCTTCATCCAGCTCGCATTACAGCTCGCCCATTTTAGAGTGAGCTCTTGTATTGAATTTAAGCTAATCTACATAGATTGTATTTCCTTAGCAAAAGTGCACATTTTTAAAAAATATACTTTTATTGTTCCAGTGTCACATAAGTGACGGATGTTTTTTGTCAACGTACAGGACAAAGGGAAGTTTTGCTTGACTTACGAGGCATCAATGACACGTTTATTCAGAGAAGGACGTACGGAAACTGTGCGGTCGTGCACCGTTGAGTCCTGTGCCTTCGTTCGTTCCATGGTTAACAATGACACGGTATTGTGCCGAATATGAAGTTTAAAACTCACTGAGGTAAATTTACTAAGAATATGATTGTGACGTTTTACTTACTTTTTTGTAGAGAGAACAAAAACTGCGTTTGCTGAGGGTAGCTGCTGATAAACACCAGCAGATGTACAGACTGGCAATGACCGGCAAAGGCATCGACCGTCATCTCTTCTGCCTCTATGTGGTGTCTAAGTACCTTGGGCAGGACTCTCCTTTTCTCCAGGAGGTGTGTTTTAGGATTTAAGCCATTTAGTGATTTGTAAAGAAAGATTCTCTTTATTAAAGCCGTCAGTGTCCTGATGATTTCATGAGAAATGCATAACAGGATTGACGAGGTTTATTGTCAGTTTTCTGGATTGTCATACTGCATGAGACTTAAATTTAAAAAAACATAATGTATACTGCTCTAGGTTACAGGTTAACATTTTTTCAAATGTTTCATTTTTCTAAAAATGAATGACAGTTGCTACGGCAACTACAGAGTGACTCAACTATTATTCTTAAGTAAAATCAGTTTTCAGAATCTCTGTCTTGCTGTCCACACAGGTTCTGTCCGAGCCCTGGAGACTCTCCACTAGTCAGACTCCTCTACAGCAGGTGGAGCTGTTTGACCTGGTGCGACACCCAGAGTATGTTACAAGTGGAGGAGGGTTCGGACCAGTGAGTCTTTTATTTGATTTAATTTATTAGCAAACTGTCACAATAGTTACTTCAGTGGAAATGCTATAATATTGGTTATGACATTTTTAAAGGAAATGTTTCAATAATCTTACCGTGAATCAGATTACACTTTCTCATACTCTTACAGGTGGCTGATGATGGTTATGGTGTAGCCTATGTGATTGTCGGAGAAAACCTTATTAATTTTCACATCTCTTCCAAGCGCTCCAGTCCAGAGACGGTAAATAAACAGCCAGTATTCCATCATTCAATACACATGAGTGCTGATTGTGCGTTGACAGTGACGGTGTTTCAAACATTTGGCGTCTTTCTTAGTCTTTTGTTTCTCCTTCCTGTAGGACTCGCATCGCTTTGGAAACAATATCCGACAGGCAATGCTTGATATGCTGGATCTGTTTCAACTTGACACAAAAGAATGATTTAGTTGGTGGAAACAATACACTGTTCACATGAATTATATTTCATCACTGTTGAGAGAAACTTGATGTGTGTTGTTTTATTTTGTTTGTTTGCATGTGTGTGTGAGATGCTGCATATGAAGGAGAGAAATAGGGAGAGAGTGTGAGTTTCTAAGAGGAATCTGATTCTGTGATGTTTGGATTGGTGCTTTGACATGTCTTCACTGAACAGATGAATGCAGATGATTTGTGATGTATAATTTAAAAGCATGACCAGCACATGCTTCTGGCACTCAGTATGTAACTGAGATACTGAATATTTTCAGAAGCTGCAATATTCTCTTGACAAACTACAAGGAAATTTGCTTAGCCTGGCTTCTGTATACATAACTGAAGTGCTGACCCTCCAGTTCAAGCAATTCACAGCTCTGCATTTGCTGTTGTTTTTAATTCTAAAATATTTGCCAAAAATATAAGAGGTATAAATATAAAATAAGAGGTAACAAAGCAAGTTGCTGTTTTTTAATTAGTTCATAATGTGTTGATGCAGTAAATGGTCAGTTTAAATGTAAGGGATTGTGACCTCTCCCTGACCTCAAAAACGCTGAATGCGTTGATGTGTATTTAAGACTGTATCACAAATGTACATTTAAATTGATTTCTTTTTATTATATCTGATGTTCCATTTTTTAATGTTACGGTATTATTTTGGGAATCGTTTGGAAACTATTCCAGGAAAAACTTAATCTATTCAATGTATTTTGTGCTTATAAGTTTATTGACTGTTACTGTAAACATCACTGCCATGTTTTCTGATTTAACAATTCAGAATAAGTTATACATGTGTACCCGAAGCATATTAAACAGAATGTCAAATAAAAGCTTTTTTCTTGTGACATTTGATAAGATAAAAGTATTTTCAGACTAAATACTAAACCTGGTTATTTGAAGATGATCAACTGCTATTTAATCGCCACCCTCAGGTGAGTTCCTCTAGGAATTTACATGTGCAGTAAATTTGCAACATTATATCTTTAAAATGTTATTTTTAATCTATGTTAAGACATTATAAAGACATTGTTAAATTTTAAACTGGACGCATCACTGATATTGCCACAGTTATTGACTATGAACCATGGCACCCTGGCAATGTGGATGTTGACAGGCAGAACCAACCAAGAACAAGCATTTACTGACTTTGTAACCTTCCAATGCACTAAAAAAATCAACAAAGTCTCCCATACTGTGAGGGGTGGAGGACACTTTAGGTATGCTAAAAGCTAACAGCCAACAGTGCTGTGGAAGTGAGCATCTGTTTGAGAGGGGAGGAGACTATAAAGACCACATCCTACCAAAGATGGTTAGATAAGATGGACTTGGTAATGTAGGTGCATCTGGTTAAGCCCCTGAGCGGAGAACTGTCTGGAGGGGAAAAACATCCAACCTCAATAAGACAGAGTAGTGCTCTGTTTAGCGGAGGACACAGGGTTTATCAGAGGGAAACGGAACAGTGGGAGAAAACCTTATATGGAATTGCTGACTGAGAAGCACTCATATGGAGCCTGTAGGCCCAAATAGACAGATATACCTAAGGGTATAACTACAAGCAATGGACTTCCAGCTCCTCTGCCGATCTTAGCATAGGAGTACTTGTATGTAAATGTCCAGCCGAGTTTAGCATTGGAGTACTTGTATGTAAATGTCCAGGTAAAGGTGTTGCTCAGCCTGCAGCTATAAATATCTGCCAAAGAGGTGCTAATTGTTAGCGCTGTCCAAGGTAAAGCTAGGCCTCTTGTAGGGTGTGCTTGGCCCAAGACCCCTTCTGCTGTCCTCCAGGCAGACGAGCTGCTTGAGGCATCTAAGTGCTCTGTGTGGTCCAAATAAATACACAAGTGCATACTGGCTGAAGCAACCATAAGGCTGGGTGTTCCTCTGACATATGTCAAAGAGACCCGAGGCTTTAGGAATTAAAATGTTATGTTTTAGAATAGTATAATGCAATATAGATGGAATCACATGGACATCACTTGACGAGAAACAAGGAAAAGATCATATGACTTACATAGAATAACAAGTTACATAAAACTGAGGAGGCCAAAAATTCTATTGCCTTGTCCCTGAGGTTACAGTGGCCTCTCCAATATGTTTGGCGATGCTGCCAAGCACTTGATGTATTCATTACAGCAACAGCTCATGAAGAAATGTATGCTACATTTTTTTTTGCCTCCCTTAAACGTCAAGGATCGGTTTCCCATTTGCTGCAGGAAATTCACATACATGACATGAACCTTAAAAATAAATGAATTATTTACTAATTAAACTGTTCTCTTAAAAAAGGTTCTTAATGAAGTTTTATTAACAAAGTTCAGGAAGAGCACGGTCATGTAATCCAACCAATCGTCACGCAGGGGTGCGTATATATAGCTGTCCCTCACCTCCATCACATGACAGTCTTGCAGCATCCCTTCACCACCCCATCGCCTCACTCTTGGCTGGTATCTTCCTCCGTCAAGGATGGGGGAAGTACTCTCCGCACTCAGTCAAGTTGTTGGGAGGATGGGGGCAAATTCTGAGCTCGGAGCCCTCTCCCCGGACAGTACGGCAAATATTTATCTATGATCATCTGCAATTGCATGTTAGTGCGAACTCATGAAAGATTAAATTAATGAGCCTTAAATGGCTCTAGTCAGGGTATGTAGTTCCACGAACCTGTAACATCCACGGAACCTTCCCATTAGACAATTCATCTACGTCAGTGGTTCTTGTTATGTCACATGGAAAGCTGGAGTCTAAATATCAGTGTAGCAGTCAGTGAACATCTGATTGCTCTGAATGAGGTTATATAAAGCAGAGGTTTATATTTAAAGGTGTCTGTAATTCCTTGTCTCCCATTTTTATTTCCACAAACGCTTCGTCCTCTGTGACTGTCTGAAGTTCCAGGAAACATTTCATTAGTTTCCAGAACGGTCCACTTAAACATCCCAGAGGAAACAATTGTTTATGTAAAACTGTACTAATTGACAATATATTAATCCAAGCATCACTACAGACAGTTATGGATAAACAGATTCTGATGACTTTACATGCATTTATTCCTTTACAATCTTTCTCTCTTAACTCTGTGTCCCGTGATATTGCTTGGACAGCACATAGCTGTTGTCCCTGTTCAGAGCATGAGATACATGTAAACTTGAAAAATACAATGCTTGTAACCAGAACATAACAAAATGTAAAAATATATTAACAATAATCTTGCTTTTGGACAACATTACATATCTGGCACAAATTACACCTAGCGGTTGTCCAACTATGACAACTATGACTATTTCGTGTAACATCAATAATCATTTTTTATTTCACTGACAGCATTAAGGTAACATTTAATAAAAATATTTGTAAATATTTTGTAAATATTTACAATATCAAATCTCAGGTGAAGAGGCATTAAATACTGAAAGCACTAACAGTTCCCATGTTTACAAGCTATGTGTGTAAAAGCTTTATTGTAGCAGTCCATACAAAATGGTCAATGCTTTAAAAGTGTCAATATTTATCCTGCATGCATGTATCTACACGGTCTTTAAGCTGAGAACTTTTACAGTGGCTTTCACTTCGAAGAGCATATTTATCAATTCAGTGTCCATTTATTGCAAGCAAGAAGAATGTATCAATGCATTGAGATCCAGTAATGTCTAAAAGCATCCATATGTAAAGATTAATCATTATGATTGTATATACACTGTATAGGAAGGTCTTAATAATAAATGGCAAAACCAGCAGTCATTCTATAAACACTATATATAACAATATATATAACAAGCTGACTGCTTCTGGACAGAATTGTGGATGTATGCCGTGGGAACATGGAGCAAGTGTTAAGAGAGCACACATGGACTTCTCTTTGCTCATGACTGTTTTCATCTCATACTATTTCCAGGTATAACGGTTTCTGCATTTACTAAAAAACTCCATGTCTAAAACGCCACACACCACAGCAACATGTAATGATCTTCTGAAAATTAACTTTATATCAATGTTCAGATATCAGTTTTAATTTGTTTATGTTCTACAAATTTGTCATCATATTATTTGCTGTAAAACGTTCATTCTATGAGCACACCCACACCCAGCATTTTCATTGTTGTCTAGAAAGGTTTTAGGCTATATTTACAATACTTACAATATTTTCTAATCTATTGTCACTGCCAACAAAAACTCAGTGATTCTGTTGTTAATTTACACTGCCTGTATCATTTCGTGCCACTAGAGTGTGCCACGTGCCATGATAGAACTATATCAAACACTGTATTGAATAACGTGTATTATATACTGAAACCTTATCTGGTATATTATCACAGGCAGTATAATCAGTTTTATATATATAGTGATTTGCCATTTGCAAATGCATAAACGTGAGGGTGTAATCGACAGTTATAAAATGATACATTGCTTGTCACGTATTGATACTAATGTTTAATCTGCACGGTTTACATGTTACATGATACTAGCTGCCATTTAGACACAATGCTGCTGTTTCTCCTGAAGTTCCATCATATCCAGTCTGAGGCATGTTAGGACATGTTCATTGCTCATTCAATTCTATGGTCCATTAACTGTAATGTTATTTGGCCTCATGTCCCACAATTTTAATATTAAAAAAATGCATTGATTAATATTAATACTTTTGCCTGGTCTTCTGAAAACCGATCGTAAACAAAATATCTAATAACTAATAATCTAATAACATGTTTCATAGCTGTCCTGTTTCGGGGACAAACCTGACAGTTGTGTATTGCATGTTTCTGCTGGGTTTGCCTCATTGGATAACAGACAGTCATATTTCTGAGAAGTGATAGACTTCGTGATAAACTTTGGGAACAGACAGCCAAATTATTGTTATTTTTACAAGTTCATAATTTAGCCCAGCTATAAACAGTGCAGTCAAACAGTGCTGAAAATCCTGCGGTATTTACATGTTGAATAATAGGTATCGACTAGCATATGCAACATTTTTAAACAAAAGGGTAACAACTATATTTTCTGAGATTGCGCGCGCGCGCACACAATGGGTAAACAACACTGTCGTGGCGTGAGAGTGAAATTTAAGCGCGCGCTCCACGTCTGTCTGCATTCACTGGAATGTATTTGCAACCCCCTTTGTTATGGTGAGAAGCAAGAATGTTGCCTCAATTAAAATTCCTGAGGCTGACCTGCTGCCAAAAGGTATTTTAAAGCAGGGGCTATTTGACTAAGAATGCCTATCGTCATTTGGTGAACAGGTACTCCCATCAAGCTGAATGTGCATTCAAAGAAAAACCAGTAGTGAGCGCTACACTTCAATATTCTTGTATCTATCTCGAACACACGTTTCTTCAAATAGGTAACGCGTTTGCTTTCATTAATGACGCAAGAATCAAGGAAAAAACGGGTGCTGCCAATCCAGCGACAAATTACAAAGTTTGACAAATAAATGTTAAGTCTGAAAGTTCTTTCTTTTCGGATGAACTAGAAGTCGACGTTAATATCCTGAATACATCATATTAATTTGTGTTTTCTTTATAATCAAATAATCAAAGCTTTTGATACAGACAACAGCCGCTCCGATTCACACATGCGCAGGGCGCGGGGCTGGGGGTGCGAGGGGCGGGTGTTGGTATAAATTGCCTCTCACTACATATCCCTTGCCTGTTCTCTGAACTTTGAGACAGCCGCAAGCATCACTCAAAGATATGCAACAGACTGGAAATTAAACAAAGCAGCGTTTTAGTAGAACAGCTATTAATACTTTTCTTTCCATTGGACAATTATGGATTTTCGCCATCTGTTCTGTATATCGTGCCGAAAAGCGGTAAGACAAATGATAACATGATTGGAGTTTTTAAAGGCATGTCTTTCAGCAGGTTTATATGTTTGCATAGTTTCATTAACACCTACGTGGTTGTTTATTTATGGTCATATTTACATCATAGTAGTGACACGAATAAAAGTTTGGGGAAACTTTATTTTCAAAGAGCTGCGCTCTGAATTGTGAATTATTATTCAGGGCCGCTCTTGCTTGATTGTATCATTGATACAGACAATAGAGCGTCTCTCCGGTTACATTGAACGCTGTTGTGTATCTCATGATCTGTGCTTTTCCACAACCTTTATAGGTGATTGAATAAGAACACAATCACTTCAATGGGCCTGTGTGCTATTTTCGTAACACGATTGTACTACGACTTGACTCACACATTGTTTTGATTTCACAGATGTCCTCGACGAGAATACTCTTCACTCTGCTGTTGTTAATGTACACATATCACGGAGCGATGGCCGAGACTCTGTGCGGTGGAGAATTAGTGGATACTCTGCAGTTCGTGTGTGGAGACAACGGTTTTTATATCAGTAAGTGTAACTCTGTCAGAAAAACGTTATTGATAACTATCACAAATGACGTCTCAAGTCTATTAAATCCAAGTCGTTAATGCTGTTCAATTGAATGTGTGGCAGCAGGTATTTGCTTTGTGTTAGGGCACAAAATACTCTCTCTCTCTTTCTCTCTCTCTCTCCTATTCCTATCAGATGACTGTGGACTTCCCCCTTTTGTACCTCTCCTGCTGTTCTTTATCTTTTATCTCTGTTTAGTTGGCAAATGGCAAGGTTACAGGATCCATTTTGATAGCTATTCACACATCCCTGGGAAAATAAAACAATATTTGGTTTTCCGCACTGCACTGTTGTTTGTGACAGTTTAAAGTCTCGACTTTAAAGTGAAGTTCCTTATCAGATTAGTTAGTGCTGGCAAAAAAAGCAGGACCACATAAGACAAAGCATCTGTTGATGCCGTCTCAAATTTCAGAATCTTAGGAACATGCCGACAACCACATGTGGGATTTGGTGAAATATAAACAATGGGGTGTGAATTGGTAGCATTGGTTCCTTTCCAGGGGAAACCCGCAGTTGATCGCTTACCTTCTCTTCCCCCACCCAGGCAGGCCAAACAGATCAAACAGTCGCCGTCCTCAGAGAGGAATTGTGGAGGAATGCTGCTTTCGGAGCTGTGAGCTGCGTCTGCTGGAACAGTACTGTGCAAAACCTGTGAAGTCAGAGCGAGATGTTTCCCCCAGCTCACTGCAGGTCTTCCCAGTGTCACAGGCTCTTCACAAGGTACAAGAAGCTGCTTATCTCCCCCTCCCCCCGTATAACGCCCAGCACAATGATTTTTATGAACCCACAAACACAGACTCAGACTAGACAGCTAGTCAGACACAGGCCTGTTTTTATCATGCTAAAATCAATATTAGCCGTGTCTCCTTTCTCGGAATTGCTGAGCAATGTGGAAAATGTCACATATCATCAGAAATGTGCAGAGTGCATTCAAAATGATTTACTAACAACACTGAGGGAGGCACGTTCACAAACAAAAGCTCATGGTAACGCCATGAAACTTTATTGGACAGCGATTGGAATGATGTCATTATTCCAAGCACCAAAATAAGTATTGTGCCGCATTCTGGCAAATTTTGTGCCATGTGCTCTTGGCATGGAAATATGTTAAACGTTGGCAAGACAGTAGGCCAGCTGGCCATGGCTTGGATTTCAAAACAAAAAAACAAACAACCCAACAACACAATAGTCGCTTGAGAACAGCACATTTACACTGAGCTGATCAGAAATACAGCTCAGTTTTAGAGCATGCCGTCATCTTAGAAAGGCTGTCTTCAGCTATTCCACTAATAATCTTTTGGTGTGCACGGTCTGATGTTAGTCAGTTACATGTGCACTGTACTGGGGCAGGGGCATAACAAAGAACAGCCCCTGTAGGTGACGCAGTTATAATTTGGATCTAGTGTTTGGCTGTGTTCACAGTCATATTAAACTGTTCTGTAACCAACCTAAAAAGTTGGTTGATGATACAATGAAATGAAGTGCTCAGTCAAGATCTTAGTCCTATAGAATCAATCAATCAACAAATCAATAGACTGTAAAAACAGAAAAGGAGATAACTCAAGTATAATTGTCTCTGTTTTACAGGATATCTCAAGAAGGCCTCTTGGTTTGAAGTATACCAAATATGAAGTGTGGCAAAGAAAAGATGCCCAAAGGTTGAGGAGAGGAGTCCCTTCCATCCTGCTCGCCAGGAAGTTTAGGAGGGAGGTGGCAAAAGTTCAGGAGAAGGAGCAAATTGATTTCCACAGACCCCTCATTACCCTTCCTGAAAGGCATCCTTCCATCCATCCAGATCAACACTTCCCAAAAGCCATGCCTTCTTAAGTGGCAACTAACAAGGGATTATATGCAGGTGTTGGTCAGTAGAGGCACTTTTTCCTGAATCATGCCACTCACCATCTTTGTCAAAACCTGATTATGAACAATCTGTGTTACCACGATTCAAACGGCAGACGCTAACACTGAAAATGAATGTAATGAGGTGGTCCGTGCCACAGGAGAGATGAATGCAATCCTGGTGAACATCACAGGAACGTCCAGAACTGATACTGAGGAACTTGCTAGAATGCAAATGTCAAATGTCTGCAGTCTGCAAAAGCAATTATGGTTCTGTTTTGCTTGCAACATTTTCCGAATGTCTTGTTTTAAGGAATGAATTTATTATTACTAGAGTCCTTTATCTGCACCTTTAAAACGCCACCCTGTGGCACACAAACCGAAGAAATGGAAGGAGGAGAAGATGGCGTCTATGCAAAGCCAAGGACTGATGTTAACAGCACTATTTTGTATGAACTGTTAAATATGATCACATTGTGGTGCTACCTTTTCAAATGGACTCTAAAGGAGTTTGCTAAAGAGTTTTTCCGTTTTAGGAAAAAACAAGACCATGTTCAAAAGACAATTACAAAAGACTGGTTGTTTGGAGATGATCACAGCCAAGGGAAACTATGATCCATCTTCTGTGCCCCGGAGAATGAATGTGAAGGCCTTTGCTATCAAATGACATTGCATTGCAAGTGAAGGCAGGAAACATCCCACAATATAGACGCTAAGACATCTGCAGCCAAGTTATCTTGGACTTTGGGCAAGAGCAGTCTTGCATGTTTTAAGGTGTCACATACTTGTACCATAACATTCCTATTTCCACTCTGAGTCTTTGCCATTTTATCTTTGCAATTTGTCTTCACTGTTATTTAGGCAGTATTTTACATATATACAAAAGAATGGATCAATCTTTATAAAGGGAAAAATCAGCAATACCTTCTTGCATATTTTAAACATAGTATTCCAGTGCTTTTGCTTGAAAAAATACTTGAATATGTATGAATAGTCTCATAAGATGTTGTCATTGACCTTCGTATGACAGTCTTGCAAATTGAGCCACCAAACATTTTCTTTAAGTAACGGCACTGTATCAAGGCATTATTTATTTTAATATGAAACCCATAAAATCAGTCCCAATGAGAGATTACATGCACAAATGGCAATTGTTTCTATGTTATTTTATTTTAGTTGTTCTGCTTACGTACGTAGATGCTATGTACCAAAAAATGTCATGTCTACTTTTTTAAGTAAAGTCCATGGAAGCTTCTAATGTTGTCTTGTCTCACTTTCAACTCAATCGCATATTGCAGTTCTCTGATAGTTGGGTTGCATTTTGAGCTGCAAAACAAGTGCACACATACTCAAACTGAGACGTGCGAGTGCAGACTTCTGGTTGTGGTTGTTTTTTGTCTCATTTTACACAGGCAGTGACCTGGCTGCCCCCAGGGAAAGGTGAAGGCTGGAGAACACATACTCCCAATGATTTGCTGACTAACCTTGATGAAATGCCATAGGTCAGCTCAAAAACATGCAGGCTTCATATCAGCTGTGTGCCATGAAAAGGTGAGTCGCCTCATCCATAGTGCATTCCTAGTCTCATTTTCTCCCTGATTATTACTGTTAATGAAGAGACTCGCACTGTAATATTAAGTCTTTTTTAAGTGAGGGCAAAATCTACCTAAACTGTGTAAAACTACTGCGTCCATCAGAATTCCACCTGTAAAGTCCATGCAGCTTACAGATGGTGGAACCAGAGTGAGGATGATTCATACAAGAGGGAAAAAGGTGCATAAGGATTATACAGCCATAGTGAGGGTTTTATAGACAAGATGTTTAAAAGGCTATTTTACGATACAATAGTCACTGTTTCTTAATATTAGATAGGTAGAGGATAATTAAATATCACCACAATGTCGATATAACAGATACCAATGTAATCATCTCGCTATGATGAAAGCAGAATGTTTAGATGTCATACAAGAGAAGCAGCACATTTTGTGGTTACCTCATTCATTTATACCTCACCCAGCCCAGCTCCACCCCGAACCCTGCAACTCAACGGGCCCAAACCTGCACGTAACGGTCGACTTCATACCTTTCCTCAATTTCTGGAACATGCAAATTTCAGATATTCATTTGCATGTGTTTGTGCTTTGATGATGTTTATGTAAGACTAAGATGTGATTTAAGATGTGAGATGTGATTTAAGGGCCCGGCTGTTTTTCTAAAGCCTGAGGTTTGCGAGGCTGTTGGTAATATGCAGTATGACAGGAATGATACCTAAAGGCTCAACTTCAAAGGTGCCGCTGAAACTCTGTCTCAGTCAGTCTATTAGCTGTCTACATGATCTTTTATCTGTTCAGCTCCTCTCATACCTTTTGAGTCGTGGGAACTGAAGGATGTGTTTGGAGAACATTACCATGACAATTTGTTCCACTGTATTTGTGGTTTCTTTGTGTATACCCATACCCAAATAGATGATGGTAATTGTGTATGTGGAATGTGGAATTACTTATACTTACCATTCATAAGCTTCGGGCCAAAAATTGTCTGGCTAGTAAAGAGTTAACTGAGGACAGCCCATGCCTTGAAGAACAGATTCACACTGACACAGTGTGCCTGTTGTTCAGTCTATTGTGTGAAGTCAAGCCTGTAACTACTAATGCCCCGCTGAGCAAGATATCTGCTGCTGAATGTGTATGAAAGACCTGAAATTAACCAGAAGCAAATAAATGACCACTGCAAAACCCCCAATAGCCCACAATAGACAAATATAGCGACACCAAACATTTACCTGTTGTCAGTCTTCATCAGCATCTGTTGATGGGTCATGACGAGACCATTTGCTGTGTGGCTCTTTGACTTTGTATGAATTTGTAATCCTGTATATTTCTGATGCAATTCATTGAATGGCTAAAGCATATCAACATGCAAGCACAGAGAACCAATTACAACATTAAAAAATGAATATACCATTGTAAATCATCCATAAAGCATAATGATCAAGACTCAAGAGATTTTTGAAGTAAAGTAAGTGAAGAAAAAGTTTACTTGGTATTTTAAGATGGAAGAATGCTGCTCTTTGTTCAGGATGTGTGTCAGGAGACTTTGTGGTCCAAAAACAACAATGCAACAGATACATTTATTAAAACTGTATCTTCACACAAATCTCTTCTATTGTGGATGTTTGTACATCATGACTCAATGGTAATACACATTATTTCCATTCTCCCCATTGTTTTACAACTGCTTTAAACTATTGGCCCTGAACTGAATGAAGCTTATTGACAGTACATATCATCAAAGGAATTAGACAAATACAATGCTTTTGAATTTGATTGAAAGTTGAACCTTTCTTCTTAACGATTGTTGCTACCTGCCGATACCATTCGAACCTTAACAAAAGCGCTCTTTGAATTACTCTTCATTACTGCGCTGGGATGAACGAGTTTACCCTCGTCATCAACCTGCGTAACCCTATTACGCAAAAGGCCAAATTTGTTTTGTAAGTTGGACCTTCATTGTGACATTCTGGCTAGTCAAGCAGGTGGGAATCTCAGCTGCACAAGGCAGGCTGCCATTCTGCTCTGTGCATGACAAAATGCAGACAGAGACGAGGCAGGTTATGAACTTTCACACACAAATGCGTGCACACTTGCAACAGACAGGTGTAAACAATCGTATAAGCATGCACATGAACTGACACACAGAAACACATGCACTTGTTAATCTCGCTGGTAAATCTCAATGCTTTACTAATGCAGGTTTCACTGCGGCTCAAAATTGATTTAGCGCCAGCCAGTTCATTCAGTGCTTGAAGCTAAACATTCAAACGAGAGAGACAGTGGCATACAGTTAAACATGAGTCACTGTCTTAACACCAAAGGGACGTTTTGTGTTTGAACTTAAAGACATTAGAGTTCAATAATGAAATTTTGACTGTATTGCAAAGACAAATTGAGTCTCTATGTACAACAGCGTCCCAACGTAAACCATTACTGTGCATTAAGTCTGTACACTTAATGAGCATGTGCCTTCCATGGGAATCTAAATTTTTTTTTTTTGCATTTGCATGTTCTTACACTTAGCACAAAGATGTGTCTGTGTGTTTGCTTTCACATTTATAGCAAATCAGGTAGCAAGTAAACACAGGAAACTGTACAACATTTAAATGGGATGGATGTTAGTAAAATAATTAATTGTCACATGTCTCCTGGGCATTTTCACTCAAGATATTACTTTATCAGCGCAAATTATTATTTTCTAGAACAGTAAATGAACAACATTGTTGGGGGCCACCTATATTGCTTGTTTATCATTTGCTATGCTATCACTCAGAAAACAACTTGTGTGCTGTCCATGGTCCTGAAAAATGCCTCATCTAGGTTTATAATGGATGTTCTCATAAACGTCTTGAGTAAAGAAATGATTACCCTCCACATAAGGAAGGCAAAGACATTTTTAAGTGGGTGAAGGACATTTTTCGGACTTTCTGACTTGCTGACTTGTGCGTGTAGATTCATCAACACATTGTTAATCTTACAGACACAAAAGAATATAACAAATATGGAAATAAAAGGTTTTGAGTAAATAGATAAAATGAACTTGCAAGGTAACTTGTATGAAAACAGCAATAACATTTCATAGTAAATGAAACCGCAAGAAATGCAAGGAAATAATGATAATTCTAATTCATATATTTTTCTTGTTTAAATGAATTGCTGAACTATAACATGAAGCCCTGCACAGCCCATCCCCTCCACACACACCATGTGAAACTATCAGCTAGAAAACAAATTCAAATATTGACTTGTCTATTTCAAACATCCCAGTTCCCAGGCCTCCCCATGATTTTTGGCAGGGTTAGTTCATCTTCCTTTCCATTTAGTTAATGTTAAACTTAGTTTAGTTCAGACAGCTGAAAGTCAAAAGTAAGAGGCACAATTGAATTCCATCAGATTTATGAAGGCATGTGATACAGCAAAAGCTATGTTTCTCATAGCAGTCACTTTTAAAACTTATTCTACTCTCTTTAAATGTATAGGAAAGTGTGTGAGAGGTGAGATGAGAAACTCTGGGTTTAATAGACTTTAAATTAAGTCAATGGTCTTTTTACGATGAGATAATTCCTGTCTAATGTTAACAAACTGTGATGAGGTTAAGCTAACAGTTTGCACAGAAACAGGATAGAGTCAGAGTTTACTGGAAATAATCCAGCTGCTGTGAGCGGGTTTGTGTTTCATCAGTCCCTTGTTCTTCTTTAGTTAATTAGAAAATTGTTTTACTTTTTGTAGTTCACAACCTGTGTGTTTTATCATAACACATTTAAAAAATATTTATTTTTAATATGTTTAATATTAGGTGCATTGGTAACACTTTTGTTAATAGACAATATATGTCAATAGTTTACAAAAAAATCTAAATAACTTGTAACCCTTCATAATGCCTGTTTTATTATCTAACACTAAAGGTTTAACTCTGCGAGTGCCTCGGAGGAGAACCAATCAATTATTTTCAGGAATTTTGCCAGACATTCACCTAAGAGCGACTGACACTAGGAAATTGACAGCTTTCGCAATTTTCATAGTGTGGACAGTCAAACTGTCTTTCTTTGAACTCTGCTATACAAAGAATTTAGAACATATGAACATAGACCAGATTAGACTGGTATTATTGCAGAATTTCTAAGCACAACACAGAAGTCAGATCATTCATTTTCTGTGTAATTTCAATTACAGTATCTGTCAACATAAACATTTTGCGAACATGTGTGCTCTTTATAGTATGATATTTCATTTCATTGTGTTCTGTATTGCTACAGGTATTCAGCACATAGGAACTGGAAACTAGCAGTGATGATAATAAAAAGGAAGTCAAAGCCAAGCCGCAATGTAAAGATATGTAGAAGTAAATAGTTTTAATTTTATGAGCTGCACACCCCCACAGATTAAAACATTCAAGGTAACAACATCAAAGTGCGTATATAAAAATCTGTTGCATTCTTGATTGTTATTTAATCTAGTCAGCTCACTGTTAATGGCAATAGCAAAATCATACAGTCAGAAAGAGTAAGAAATACAGGAACCTAAGAGCACTGGTAGATGAATGTGTTAAAGAGAGTCAGACACATGTCTGATATTACGTCAAGTTCTGGGTTCAGGTAAAGCAATTGATTTCACTTGAAAAAATGCAATCCGGTTCTGTCCTGTTCTGTAACTGCTCAATGTCACGCACATACTCATTTTCACCATCTACATGCACATCCACATTCAGATGTGTTTATTTTAGCTGTTCAAGGAAACATGCTTAACAGTAATATGCATAGAGTCAAAGGGAGGAAACTTTGCTCTGAAACTGGCCTTGAACAGATAGGACTATTTAATCATGTGGTGCACGGACCTGACGGCCACTGCTGAACCACAGTCACATGGGAAAACAATGCAGCTGTGATGTCACTGCTCATGGAACTCGCTTGTGGTTTCAAAGACTTTTGAATCTCTTTTCAGATCGACTGTTTCCTGTAGCTCAGTGAGTGAATCTTAGCACGCTAGCATCGCCAAGGTCACGGGTTCAGTTCCTGGGGAACACACACACTACATTAAATGCACTGTGAGGTACTTTGGGTATAAAGTATCTGCCAGATGTAAACCTATTTCTACCCAACCACAAAATTGAACTTTTCCCCCCCTTGAATTTAGTCCTAAATGATTTTCAGTGCCAAATTCCAATGGTTCTTTGGTCAAATGTTGACCAAAATGCACGATTCACTGTGGCAGGCCCTTTTTAGTGGCTCTTCACATCAGTTCATTTACTATTTTTCTCTATGGTGGTTATATACTTACCACTTTGTGATGTAAACCATCTGCTAATTGTCTGTAACCTTGTCATCATTCAGCACAAAGCTCTAAAAAAGAGCGAGTGGATCAGATTGCATGACCTGCATTGCAACTCCTGCGGTCTAACCTAGTAAAATTATTTTTGCCTTTTCGTAAAAACACCATTGTATGAGGTCAGCGAGATGCTGGGATGGAGAGCGGTACTAAGGGATGCAGTTTGTTGTTTGGATGCCTAGTGGATGACATCATCTCATCCAGAGTTTTCCCTCAGCCTTCACAGTAGGAAGAATGATTTTCCATATTATTACCTCTGCCTTGAAGGAAAGTCCCACTGATTCTACACCGGTGCAGCGCCTTGTTTTACCTTAAGAGCTCTCTGTAAAGGGCAAATAAATCTCAACAGACCGCATATAGCTGAGGCTCAATGTGGACGTTTATGTCCCTGGTGAGGAATAACAGCAGGTATCAGGGCACAAGCCTATGTGCCAAAATAACCAAAGCAGTTGATGGAGATCTAATTAGCAAAATAACTTAATTCAACATATGACAACAAATGTATAATTTACTGTAATAATCATTGTTCTCTTCCTGTGTGCTGCACAACAAGTCAGTTTAATAGCAGCTTTCCAAAGTTCAGGCTCTCCTGCTGTAGAATGGATTATTCCGAACAGGAAACATCCGTCGTCCTATAGAGTGTGTGGGAAGACAGCAGCCCTCTTTCTTGGCTCATGTCAGTTGTTTGTAGGCCTGTCCTCTTTTTATGAAAAAATACCAAGATGAAATTTGGCATGACACAGGCTTTTTCCTGGGAGTGCAGTGTGGAGACATACGAGATGGTGACAAAAACCAGGACACATGAATACATACACTGTACTCACGCTGCACTGTATGTGGAACGCTTCTTAGTGTCCAGGTTAAGAGTTGAGTTGAGGGTGAGGGATGGAAATTCAGTGTTCATTCAGAAATTCAGTGTCATTTGATAAACTTTCTGTTAATCCAAAAAATCTGAAAGTGAAAATTGCATCTTAACTTTTAAAAGGACAGTTTATGCAAGAAAAGAAATTCACAGAAGGAGATTTAAAGAACTGAGAACCTCAGTTACCAGTTTCATTTGTAGAAATATTTTTTTTTCAGCATTTCTCTTTTGTGGTCCACCTAAGAAAGTCACAAACAAGATGAACTTTTCACAAATAAAGTCACAAATCAAGATGAACAATTCAAATTTCTAAAGTGCTTTTTGCATTGTTGCAAAGCAGCCATTTGAAAACAATTTAGTTACTGGTGTAAATGATGATCATTTTTAATTTTGGGTGATCTATCCCTTTAAGTTAAACCTGACCGGCACTCTTGTTTATTTCATGCCTTTCTTTACTTTAATTGCTGTCCTCTCATTGATATTAAATCATGTTGCTCGCAGACACTCTGTGTTTTAGCCCAGAATCCCTGTTTGTATGTAGTGAACACACAGTACATGCTCACTGGAGAGAAAGACTCTCTAGAGGAACAGAGAGTGATAAATGCTCAAACACTCACGTTGTGTACAGTGGTTCATAACTCAGTCGGGAATAGTGATCAGCCACTGAGGTCATGACTGAGGCCTGGTGATCTCATCAGACACTAAACCTCCCACTATGGCTTTGTATTCTACTGCAAAACATTCAGTACAAACTTCAACAAAAGAGAGAAGAACAACAATGGGCTTTATAGGGGAGGGAAATAAGACCACTTATTGTTTCAAACTGGCTGTAGTTGACAGAAATGTGACCACAGGTCTATTTAGCACAGAATTACTCACTGTTATGTAGTTCATCAACTCTGCGTGTTCTTGGACTAACGTCTCTGCACTAACTTTTATGCACTTTTTTGTGCTGTTTCGGTTGAAAGGGGTTGACAGTAGGGTAACCACTGTAATGCAGTTCAGGGAAACAACAGGGCAGCCGTTCTCCAGAGCGCGACTTCTTCTCAGCTCAAATAAAAGCTGGCAACACAACAGGCCCAGGGCTTTTCCCCTGGATGCAGGCCCACTGTTTACCATAAATCTAGGAAGTGCAGTTGTTGTGTCTGTGTGTTGAGTTAGACTGTGTTTACAATAAGGTTAAAAGCGCTTTTGCTTGGTTTACGTGACGCGTTCCAACCTCAGATGTATTCTGTGCCCATTCTTGAACTAAGCAAAACCTCAGCAATGTTGCTGTTAAACTGGTGGTGTTCTGTGTGGTAGCGTTCAAACAGATATGAGGGAAGTCTGGAAGTATGGAGATGTTTGGGTACATATGGAACGAGGAAAGTTTACAGAGAGCAAAGGCACCGGCTTTGTTCATGATGGCGTGATACCATACTATGCTTACTTCTTTCTGTTTAGTTTATACTATTTGCTACATAGTATGCAAATTTCCTTTATGCATAAAATACAAACAAGCACACTGCAATGTAGAATACAACTGTGTGAGATGTTTATTGTTGCACACTTCATATACTATTTAATAGAGCAAATAGTAGTACATTTCCTTCTGCTGTCACTTACACTTTTAGTGTAATTAGTGTAAAATTAGGTTTATGCAATTTGCATGCAGATGCTTCCCATTGTGTTTGTTACATCTAAAGAACAGACATGTTCTGGAAGTGGAATCTGGCACAGCGTTTGTTTGTACCTGCTTTGTGCTGTCAGAGAAATAACTTTATCACTACGCAAGTAATTCTAAATTTGAGAATAAAGCTCTTATCTAGATCTTACTTGTATGAGTAAAGGAATTTTGACAGATATATCAGATAAGAGGCATGAATAACAGTTAAAATAATATCAGGAAATAATAGCTTTAAAATGCCCATTTAAAATGCCTTTAAAAAATAATT